>MU728296.1:39906-57048 GCA_026770625.1 Nicotiana glauca
GCAGGGATGAATTTATTGGCAAATATATGGGGACGATGTGAACACGTAGCCTCTCTACCAAGCTAGATAACTAAATATTTTTTAAAAATGATCCAATATTATTTGCTGACATTCATACTCCAAAGAGTCAAAATGATACACTTAGTTGAATCTGAATTATTTAGTCTCTCATATGTTTAAAATTTCTGTAGCATATAACAGACGGAAAACTTCATTTAATCATGGCGGGAAGCAAAGAACGTTAATATGGTGGAAAACAAGGGAACGTAAGGAGTTCAGTTACTTTCCGTTTTGTAATTTCATTTCACAAAGAAAGAAAATTGTAAAATAAATTCATCCCAGAGTGTAGCTATTTTTCTCCTGTTTACAAAGATAAATAAAAATTTTCCTTTTTGTCCAACCAAAACAAGGAAAATAAATTGCCTTGCTGACCATGATAATGAAAACAAGTTTCACAATAAGTATGAGAAATCTGGAAGAAAAAGAATATGAAATTAATAAATAAATAAAAAGAGAGGAGAAGGAAGATTTTCGGTAGATTGGTTAATTACTAAAGAGTTAGAGTTAATTATGTGACATTTTTGGACCGATAGTAGAACTAGGTATAAACATGGATATTTTACTAAAGTAGAGGGACAAATCTAACCTTTTCCCTTTTTTTATTGAGGTGGTCCCTTGCCACTGTGGACAACCTTAGGATTGGAGATATTTTTATCTACTTTCTTAACGGTAAGGACGTATTTGGACCGATAGTAAAACTAGGTATAAACGTGAATATTTTACTATCACTGATTGGAACAATTTTACATTTAAGCCAATAGTTGATTGATTAATTAACTGTGTGTCCTAGTGAGAAGTGGAGCCAAAATTTCAAGCTTATGGTTAAAAATTCTAATCGTTTGATGGTATGAGGTTCTAAATTAATAATCTGTACATATTCAATAAATTTTTTAAGACAAATATATGGTTCAAAGCAAAGTTACAGTCCAACCGAACTCGGTCCCGATACCCTAGCTCCGCCCCTGGTCCTAATAATCAATAATACATAAATATTAGTATTTAATTGGAGTGTCAATATTAGGATATCATCCCTGAGATAGGAAGTTTCATAGAAAGTTGGAAATAACCAAGAATTTTCCGGAAGTTCCAAGATTGACTTTTGTTAGTGAAACCAAACCAGAGATTTGAGATTTTGCATTCAAATGTTTTCTTTTGCCATTTCCTTCACGCTAGCCTATTTTGTAGTGTCTGTATCACACAGTCTACTTGTAACTGAAGTGAATTGAGCTAATAAAAGAAGCCCAATATATATATATATATATATATATATTAGCATATCGTACCTTCTTCCCAACCCCTATTGACAAATATATCACGTGACATCACTGTTAAATATTACATTTTTTTTTTTTTTGTTTTTCACCCGGTGTGAGTACATGCATTGGGGTCTAACTAAATTCGGATTCGCACTGAAAAGTTCGATACTGAGAGGTAAAACGCTTCCTAACAAAGGTGGGGGCAAGTGCGCATATAGCCATTCTTAGGGATGCTATTTAGAGATTAGCCAGTACTTATTTTGTCCTGAAACTTTAAACTAAAAATCTCAACTTTAGGATAATTCAGGATATTTTTGTCATGAAAAATTAAACTGAAAAACTGAAATTCAGGACGCACTGACTAATTCTTAAATGCAACCCTTTAGAAAGGCTACCCGGTGTTATTTCTACACAAAGGCGTTCGACTCCCGTATTAGGGGCCGACTAAATTCGAATTTATGCCGGAAAGTCCCACTTGAGGAATAAAGCATTCCCTAATAAAGGCGACTCTATACCCAAAGCTCAAACCCGAGACCTCTAATTAAGGATGCATGAAAGAGTACTTACTGCTCCACCATATCTCTTTTTGGTTATATTTTTCCTTTCATTGAATTTAAAGAGAAGAAAATTTCTTTACTGTCCCTATAGAAGATAATTATGACATGATTTAATTACATGGAGATAAGAAACCTAAATTCTCACTTCTTCGACACTAGTCAAATACTAAGTATTTAACTTGATGGGTAAGATTATAAGCAGGTAGGATTTTCCCACATCCACCAAATAAAGGTGGAATTAGAAAAGAAAAATCGATAATCTTTCAAGTAAATAGCTAGGAAATTCATTATTCAAAAGATTGAGTATATCTTTAACATAGTTTGATGTATTTGTTGGAAAAAAAAGCCAATTAGAGCTTTGACCTTTGCTAGTATTTAGGAAAATTGTTTAGTAGTAAGGGTGTGTTTGGTATAATGGAAAATATTTTCCGAAAAATATTTTCCTTCATACCAAACACACCCTAAGTTACAATAAATTTGCGTATGTTGACTTAATTCCAACCTTACTACTACCAATATAGTCGTTAGAGTTAAACCAATATTTTAGCCGTTAAATACTAATCAGTAATCACTCTGAGAAAATCATTTCTCTTATGAGTTTAATTTTTATATGCGTACTATCAAATTACCTAAAGATCAATAATTACAAGTAAATGTTCATAAAAATAAGCTTAATTAGTTGTCGGATTGTCGGAAATACAATGCAAATTACTTGTTATAACAGGCTAAAATATATAAATATAAAAATTATTTATATAATCAATGAGTATATGTTGTGAAAAGGGTCCAAATTTACCTCTGTGATATCTAAATCGCTCAATTTTGCCCTATGTTATACCCCCTTTTGGTCCATTCATACCTTTATCATTAGCAAATTATCTCGTGTTTTCACTTAACTTCTAACGGAGCTCCAACCTAAAATGAGTAGACTAGCTTCGCGTGTGCAAATTCCTTTTTTTTTTAAAAAAAAAGTCTAACGACATGAGTAATATTAAAGTTTGACTAATTTTTAAAATTATCCTCAAGTTAAAACTCCGTTAGAGGTCAAGAGAAAAAATGAAATTTTTGCCTAACGACGTGAGTAATATTAAACAAAATGTTTAACGGATGAGTCTGTACGTAGACCTTACCCCTATCTAATGCAGGTAGAGGGGCTGGTTCTGGATAATACTAAGACAAATTTAATTTGTTGCTTTCCATATAAGTAATTAATAACTCATTGTCTAAAGGGTCATGTATCCATAGTCAAAGTCCCCTGTGATCAAGCATATATAGTTTGTGAAAGTTGTTATATTTAGATGTTGAATTGATCGCACTCACATATATACACTAAATTATATATAATTTACTATAGTTAAGTAATTTAATAAGGTAAAAGTATATATTAATTTATCATAGTTAAGTGCTAAAAAATATATTTGCAAACACAGCACACATTTTCGACCAAAAATAAAAAAAGAGCAGTTAAAGAGAAAGAAGAAGGCTAGGTGGTATCAGACAAAAATGAAGTCGATGATGTTTTTTGAAAGCAGCCAAACTAATCATTTGACAACGAATTAGTGCTGGATAAATTGCACGTTTATATACTAACAACATAATTAATTATTTTGTATTATCAAGTTATTTAAAAGATAATTGTATCTCTTTTTTGTGTGATTTTCACATAAAATCAAGCTACTCGAGATGATTATAATTTTTTTGTTGACCATGCAAATAAGCTAAAACACTTCAAATGCAACTTCACTCAAATATCTTCATATTCCTACGTTGTTTTATAAGAAAAAAAAGCTATATACGTTTTGTACTCCATGATATTCTAGAACTTTTCCAACTCAATGGCCAACAATTAGACCATAAAAGAAGGAAATAATGTTTAATTTTTTATTGAATTGAGGATTTAACTAGTTTTATTTGAGTGAAAGTGGTCACAAGCCACTCAGTATACAAAATTTGTAATAGCTTATCTTGGTAGTTTTTTCAAATCACATTTTTGAGAAATGGTAACGAATATATATATATATATATATAATTTGTAATAGCTGATCTTGGTAGTTTTTTTAATCACATTTTCGAGAAATGGTAACAAATATATATACACATTACTATACATAAACATGGAACTGTGATCTATAGGTCACATGTTCGAGATGAACTGTCAGTGTGATCTCTCTCTCTCTATATATATATATATACACACATAAACCTGGAACTGTCAGTGTGATCTATAGGTCACATGTTCGAGACGAACTGTCAGTGTGATATCTCTCTCTCTCTTATGTGTGAGTGTGTGTGTGTGTGTGTATATATATATATATATATATATATATATATATACACACACACACACATATACATAAACCTGGAACTGTCAGTGTGATCTATAGGTCACATGTTCGAGACGAACTGTCAGTATGATATCTCTCTCTCTCTATATATATATATATATCTACATCACATCCTTTGGTTGAAGCTTTTTCCCGGATCATGCATGAATACGAGATATACTTTATGTGTCGGTCTGCCCTTTTTATAAACTTGAAATTACATACTTCGTATTTTATTTCATATTATTAATCCACACTTCTGCTGAAAAACATAAACCTGGAACTGTCAACAGCCACTAATGCTCGCATTAAGGTAATAAGCTATGTACATCATACCCTTTGGCTGCAGCTTTTTTTCGGATCATACATGAATACGAGATATGCTTTATGCATCGATCTGCCCCTTTTATAAACTTGAAATTACCTACTTCTTATTTTATTTCATATTAATAATCCACCCTTCTGCTGAAAAATGTCAAAAAGGTCTCTAGATGACTTCTTTTCCATTACTTGCCGTGTTGCTTGAAGCTCTCTCTTTGGATAATAATATCAAGAAATACTTTGACCATAATTTGGAAAATAATTATATAATATATTTTCCATGCGGTTATAAAAGCCGTCACTATACTGAGCTTGCTTGATATCTCAAAAACTTCTCCTAATATTATCTTCCAATTTTTTCCTACTTTTTTCTTCATTAAAAATTAAAAATGGGAAGATATCCTTGTTGCAAATTAGATGATAATGATTTGAAGAAAGGGCCATGGACAGAAGATGAAGATGAGAAATTGATTGATTATATAAAGAAAAATGGTCACACAAATTGGCAATTAATACCAAGAAAAGCAGGTTTAAAGAGATGTGGAAAGAGTTGCAGATTAAGATGGAATAATTATCTTAGGCCTGATATTAAGAGAGGAGGATTTTCACATGAAGAAGAAGAAATCATCATTAATCTCCATTCTGTTCTTGGAAATAAGTAAGTGTCACAATATTCTTCTTCTTTAATTTCTATCTGAAACTCATTTCAAAAAAGAAACATAATCTCACACAGTTACCTGTAGACTATAATTATAGTTTTGAATGATTTTGTTGTGTAAAAAAATATCTACTCAATAATATTAAATTTTTTCAACAAAGAAATATTTTTATTTAATTTATTTAATTTTTGAAGGGCAAATCCATCTCCCATACCGGTAGTACTAGTATAGTCTAGTATTTTTTATTCTTAGAGTTTTACTACTACATGTTGTTTCTTTTGCTTTGCTTCTCTTTCCCATGGCTTCTTCAATATAATATTTATTTTTCAAAACTGTTGTGATTTTGCTTTTCTTGAGCCGGTGGTCCATTGAAAATAACCTCTCTATCTTTACAAGGTAGGTTAGGTTTGCGTATACAGTACCCTCCATAGACCATACTTGTGGGATTGCATTGGATATATTATTATTGTTTGTTGTTGTAAAGGCAATCCATCGAGTAGTTTCATATTTTGGGAAAAAATTACGAATTTTCATGTTATTAGTCATACTTATTATGAATAATTACATGTATAGTACAATTATCTTTTGGATGATATGACAGTGTAAAAAATTATTTACACAATCATTATGTAGAGTTAAACTCTAATTTCTATATTTGTGGTTATTATTTGTAGGTGGTCAAGAATTGCAGCTCATCTTCCAGGAAGAACTGATAATGAAATCAAGAACTTCTATAATACACATTTAAAGAAAAAGCTTCTCAAATTAGGAATTGACCCCAAAACACACAAACCAATATCTTATTTTCAATTTACTTCTAACTCCAACTATTTTGTTTCTTTAGAATCTACCCTTAGATTACAAGCACATTTTACTTTACTAGCCAAAATCCAACAACTTATAAATTCAAACTTATTTTCATCAATTCAAGGCAATATTTTAAGTAATCCAAATCCTCTATTATTTCATGAGAGCCTTAAATATGAGAGTGGTCAACCCCAATTCTTGAATTCCTCTCTAGCAAATTTCACCACAACAATTCCTTGTTTGGATAATACTAATTCACTCTCCAATGATTATTCTTATATTTCAAATTCCTTAGAAATCCCGTCAGGGACATCTGATAAAATTGAAATGATACAAAGAAGATTAGCACAGTCGTTCCTGTGTAATGACGACATGCAGAAATCGAGAGATGGTTCAAATTCCTCAGGATTATGTCAAGCTAATGAATTGAATTCAAATGAAAATCAAGTTGAAGGAGTACTTGCAAGAGCTTCTACTCAAGGAAATTGCAACTTTAATCAAAATTGTATTCCCTCATTTTCTGAATTAGATGATATTGCTGCATGGGAAATACCTCAGGATGATGAAGAAATTAATACCTTTTGGAATACTATTTTCCACTGATTTTTTTTTCATATCTAGACATGCCTAAATGTCTTGATATTTTAGCTTCCTTTTCTATCTTTTTCTTGTACAATATTGTTAAAAAAATTTTCCTTTTTCATTTGTGTGGAGAGTATTATTTTGATCTGTAATTGTTAGAAATCTATCCATCAATATTATGTTGCCGTCGTCCATGTTGGAGCTGTTTTTTTTTTTTTGTTTCTATTTTAATCTCAATTTCTCTAAATATTTGTAAAAAAAAGTTTGGACTAATATCCATTGACGGTGTAAATAATATTTACAACTTCAGGTTACCTTACCAATTGTAACAAGCAGATATATTTTGGATTACCTAATAGTGTAAATTTTTTCTTAAGATTAATAGTGTATACAAGTTAAACTCTTTTTATTCCTTATTTATGTAATTGACTATCAGGCTACTTTATTTATTGTAACATGTAAAGGCCTTAATTCCCTGAATGGCGGAGCTAAAATTTGAAGTATATGGATTCTGAATTTCCCGTCAAATATATTGCTAGTTTTAGTTATTGAGTTCGTATTAAATATTTAAGTTTAATGAATTTTCTAATATAAATACAAGATCTAACAAAAAGTTATTAAGTTCGTCCGAACCTATACTTAATATTGTAGCTCCGCCCCTGAACTAAATAAACTATATAAAGTCAGCACTGTCCCTTTCATTCTTGAATCTGCATCAGTAGTTACTTGTTTGATGCAACAACCGACTGATTAATTTTCCTTTATAGGATTTTTCATCTTGTTTTAGTTTAATCTCGTCATTTGTTCAATATTTGATCTCTTATTCTTTGGAGCAGTTAATAATTTCATACTCGACGTAAATTACTAATAAAGTTTACCTTTTGAAGATAGAAAAATGCAAAATAACTTGGACGACTTGATGTGTGTTTTCCATATGAAAATTTGCAAGTGGCTTATGATTTTCTATACATCAACCTCTATATACTTTCTCAATTCTAATTAGTGATACCTAAATATTTAACTAATTAACATTTAATTAGCTAGAATCACATTGGGATGTTCTATACATACATCTTTTTCTTCTAAATACAAAATTCGTTGATCATATTATTATTCATTCGTTTTATCCTTAATTAATGAGATAATTTTTAGTCATATATACAAATATTATGGATTGTTTAGATCATAAGTTTTGAATATTTTTTTTAAACTTTGTATACAGTCAAACAACGCTTCATAAATTGGTCACTCAGCTTTATCTACTGTAACAATAAATCTATAAAATTATTTACATTAAAGTAACTAAGTTTATTCATTATAAAGGTAATATCACAAAACTTTACCATTATAACAGGAAAATAACAAAATCATTAATTTATTACATTAAACTACTAACTGAAACTTTATCTATTATAACTATAAAGTCACTAAGCTTTACACACAGCAACAACAGTGTAATACCACATGTGGGATTTGGAAAAGATAGTGTATAGAGAACTATTTTCGATAGATCCTCGACTCAGGAAATGTTGGGTGTGCGAACAAAGTCCCACATTGGCAGCTGAAAAGATCTAATGAACTTTCTCTACGGTCGATTAGGTATAAACTTAGAAGTTATTAAAACCGAGATATGCACAGAAGAAAGATATCATGAGTTGGGAGCCTACATATAGGGTGTAGGGATCTCTTAATGGTGTGAGGCCTTTTGGAAAAAATTTCGCGGGCTTGGTCCAAGGCGGATAATATCACACCACGTTAAGAGTGTCTTTGGGTTAATTTAGCCCAATATAGAGCCCATGTTCGGCAGGACAAGAATGGAGATGGCAAGTGATGGTGTTGGGCGGTGCGCACACAAGAAGAAGCTTGTTGCTGGCTTCGGTTGCCATAATACTCCAATGTGGGTGGCACACAGTGAATCTCAAAAATTGACCCGTAGATCGTGGCAGCGATCACACGGAACTTAACTCGAGCGAGAGACCGGTGAATCGTGGTAGTGAGCCACGTGGAACTTAGTTCGAGGGGGAGATTGTTGGGTGTGCGAACAAAGTCTCATATTGGTAGCTAGAAAGATTGGGAATCTACATACAAGGTGTAGGGATCTCTTAATAGTGTGAGACCTTTTGAAAAAAATCGTGCGGGCTTGGCTCAAAGCGGACAATATCACACCATGTTAAGAGTATTTTTGGGCTAGTTTAGCCCAACAGGAAAGAAATAACAAGAAACAACAACATCAATAAGCCATTCACAAAACCGTAGCGAAAGAAACAACAAGCAATAATAGAAATATAAGAATAAGATAATACAAGAATAACACTAAGTAGTGCACTAAAACTAATGGTATGAACAAGGCAATCACTCGACTGGCTAATCTTCTACCCTAATCCTCGACCTCTACACCTTCCTATCAAGAGTCATGTCCTCGGTAAGCTAGAGCATTGCCATGTCTTGCCTAATCACTTTTCTCTCGATACTTCTTTGACCGATATAATCAGAAACCTTATGCATCTGGGGATGAACACATAGGGTTCATCATCATTCATGAGTTCTTTCCAGGATCCCCATAGGGTTAATGTTAAGGTAAGGTAAACTTGCTAATTGGTAATTATTTGTTGAAGTTTGAGGATTAATGCTATTGAAATTAAGTATTTCAGGGCTAATTAATCCACCTTGAAAAGTCTCTGAATTATCTGGGGTGAAATTATAGTTAGAATTTCCATTTGATGGCATAGAAAAATTAAAGATGGCATTTATATCATCTTGCATAGAATACTTATTTGGCATAAATGGGTTAAATGGAAATGAAGTAATATTATTTATGGTTTGTAATATAGTTTGAAACTGCAATTGCTGTAATCTTGCTAGTTGAGTAAAATCAAGAAGATTGGTCCATGGATTAGTAGAATTGTCCATGTTTAATGTAGGAGGAATTTGAAGAGGATTAATTAGGCTGAAATTAGGAATTGGTTTGTGGGTTTTTGGATCAATTCCTAATAGATTAAGTTCCTTAATTATTTAGCTTAGTATTCTAATGATTCTTGATCTATTGTCAGTTCTTCCTGGAAGTTGAGAGATTATTTTGGACCACCTGCAAAAGTGGAAATATTCAACATGCACGATTAGTTCATGTATTGTCACTCAACTTTATTCACTGTAACAATAAATCACAAAATTATTCACGTTAAAGTAACTAAAATTTACTTAGTATAACTAGTGGCGGAGCAGTACCTCCACGAAGGGGATTCAAATTTTCTTTTGTAGCTAGTGGGAATTGAACCTATGATATTATGAAAATTTTGAACCCCCTTCAACACTAAACTACAGTTTTAGGTTGTGTTAAGGGATTTCAAAACTTAATATATAAATGTACAAAATAGGTTTTGCCTTATACATACAGTGTAATTTTTCGACGTTGGGGGTTCGGGTAAACCCCTTCCGCCCCCTATATCCGCCCCTGAGTATAACAGTATGATCACTAAACTTTACCTATTATAATAGAGCAAAGTAACAAGACCCTTATGTTTACTAACTGAAACTTTGTCCATTATATTAATAAAATTATCAAGCTTTACACATAATAACAACAAAAATTACCAGTCGAGGTGACTTTACTGATAATTATTACACTGGATAAGGTTTAGGTTTACTGTTATATTGGATAAAATTCAATTACGTGAATATCACTAAAAATAGTTTTATGATTTCATAACTGTTATAATAAGTAAATTTCAGTGATCACACACGAAAAGTTGCGTAAACAGAATAAAAAGAAGAAGAAAATTAGTTATATAGAGAAAAAATTTACATACTTATTTCCAAGAGATGAATGAAGATCGATAATGAGATTATCTTCTTCTTGAGAGAAATTTCCACGCATCTATGTTTTACAACAACAACAACAACAATTCAGTACAATCCCACTTAGTAGGGTCTGAGAAGGGTAGTGTGTACGCAGACCTTACTCCTCTGTTTCCAAATATACCCCTGACATCCTTCCCTCCAAGAACTTCCCACCTTGCTCTTGGGGAGACTCGAACTCACAACCTCTCGATTGGAAGTGAGGTTACTTACCATCAGAGCAACCCCTCTTGTCATAAATCAAGTGTCTATTTTAGTCCTTGCTTATTTTACCCATACATATATCTTTCTATCAGTGTACGTGAAAAAAAAAGTGGAACTTATTTTGATTTGTTCATAGATTGATCCAAGAAACGACATTTGATTTCCTTAACTAAGTCTGTTGTTCCTTAGTAGGCTCCGTGTCTTCGTCTTTGACTCTTATTTAATCACTGAAAGAAAGATATATCAAATTAAATGTCACTAACATGTTGCCCTAAGAAGCATTTTCTTCTTGTATACATGCATGCATTCAACGTAAAGGACGTGGATCAATGTTACTGTCAATAGTTAAACTAACTAGAAATAAAAAATCTCAATTATATTAATTAATATAATAGGGAGAATCTCTACAATAACATCTAGTTGTTAAAAACTAATAATCAGATTTGCTTATAAGTAATTTTTAATTTATCTACGTGTTTCGTATATATCAAAGTGTTTCGTATATTTCAATTTATAATTTTGTAAATAATTTTAAGGACACATTAGTCATTTTAGCAGATAAATTGCTTATCAACAAGTTTTTATCACTTATTTATAAAAAATAATTTACGCATAATAGCTAAAAATAGCCGGTGGAGTTATAATGTACGCATAATTTATGTATTATATGTGTTTAATAAATATGTAACCTATATATATACCTGGAAAAAGTTAACAATGAATATGATCGGCTATTTATGTAGGGGATTTTTACCTTCCTATACTACATATGAAACCTTATTACCCTCAATGTTTAAGGTTTGAGTTAATTACATTTCAGCATACCAAATTACCATTTATATACAATAATTAATTTAGAGGCATAATTAATTGGCAGTTTTTTACTCCTTAATTAAAGGTGTCCATATATCCTACGTTTCTCTCTCCCCTTAATTTCCAAGGTCTGCATTTTCCCCCTCCCATTTCTTTCTCTTCTCCATTCCTTCTTCTTCTAAAAAAAATACAGAGAATTTGTGGGGTAGCCATATGAATCTTCTGTAACCTCCTCCGGCAAGTTTCAAAAGGTCGTAACCATCAAGATGTAGAATAATCAAAATCAAAACACTAGCTAGATCTGCAAAAGAAGATGAAGTCAGCAAATCAATATCTCAGTCCTAAACTCTTGATTCACCTTCTATTTGGTTCTCCTAGAGTTTAAAGCTTCTCATCGACAGTTTCTTCATTTTCTCTTCTTTTTAATCCTAGTGGATCTTGTGCAATTTTTTGCTAGTAGCTTGAAATTTGTATTTGTGTTGGTTTAATTTGAAAAGACTTAAATATGACCCAATATAAGTGTGACAATGTGGGTGCAATTGTAGTTTATTTGTAGTTTTTGTATAAATTTTGAAGATTAAGAGCAAATTTTGTTGTCAATATTTTTTTTCACATAAGATTGTAGTTTAATTGTAGTAATTTTGTAGATACCCTTAAAAAAATATAACTTTATACAATACTTAAACTGATTTGTAGTTTATTTGTAGAAATTTTGTAGATGAAGAGAAAATTTTGTAGTCAATATTTTTTTCAACATAGATTATAGTTTAATTGTAGTATAAATGTAATAATTTTATAGATACCCTTAAAAACAATATAACTTTATACAATACTTAAACTGATTTGTAGTTTATTTGTATAAATTTTGTAGATAAAGAGAAAATTTGTAGATTAGGAAAAAATTTTGTAGTCAACATTTTTTTTGTGTTTGGAAGCAGATGTTTAACTTAGATAATTTCATTTCACCAATATATTTTTCTAGTCTTCCAGCTTCAAATCTACTCACTGTTGCAACATCCCTGTTGTTTTCTGTTAACCTAGAAGTGGCCTGTTGCATATATCTCGTTTTATTCATTACTATTTCGAGCTTCTTGTTTGTGGCGCTAGTAGCATCTGTATCTTCTTTGCACATTCTTGAGTCATTCTTCAAATGGGAATAGTATTGGAGAAACAGAAATACATGAAAAATGAGGAAAGAGGAGCCTGCAGAAAAGGGAGGAAACAAATCTGATGTGAATATGAAAAAATATTTAGTCCCAAAATTTTAGGCGCCTAATTTGGAAGGAATAAGCTATTCAAATATTTGTCCTAGATTTGTAGGCTCCTAATTTGGAAGGAATCAGCTCTTAATATTGGGTATTTAATGAATGGTATAAATTTTGTAGGAAAAATATAAACATGGCGGATGATAATGGAAATATGCACATTTTTAGTAATAAGATTTCATATATGGTATAGATAGGAAAAAATCCCTTTATGTAACGATCCCAAGGCCAGGACTAGATTTCCAATGGCCAGATTAATTCTTCTCAATGGGCAACTCATAAAGTCCCAAGAAATGGGCCCAGTTTTGGGCTGTAAAAGATACCACTCAGCTCTGAATCAACTGAGAAGCCCATTAGCTAACCACAAGATCTATATAAATTAAAGAAGGGATTTTTTCGTATATATACAAGATTTTAAACTTATTTACTACCTGATTTTTTCTAAGTTTTCATATTTACAGGAAGTAACAAAAGTTTTTACTACAAAATATATATAAATCGGGTCAAAATCTACAATTTATCTATAACATAAATAAATATTTTTTGTACAAAATTGGGTCAAATCTACAATTTACATACAATTTATGTACAACTTATATACAATTATGTAAGTTATAAATATTTTGTACACCGTTTCCATATTCGACATATAAAATATGTACAATTTGTTAATGTCTTCTTTTTTGAGTTTCAATATAAAATTTCAACCAAAACCACCTCGGATCTTCACCAAATTATCTCAAATTTGAGATATAAACTCCAACGGATATTCTCAATCATTTACAACAACACCCAATCTAAACAAAAAATAATTTCATAAAGTTCCATTTTCGAATTCAAAGCTTTGAAGCTTTTTAATGGATTTCAATGGAGTTTTTAATGGATTAACATAGTTTCCAATTCAATCTACTCGCTTCTAATACTATTTTGTTTATTGATTTCAAAAAGCTAAAAGAATGATAACTAAAATGATTCTCTTCATCAGAGCTAATATCTGAAGCAAGAACTTTGCTAGGTACTAATCTTCTCTCTCTTTTTTCCACTTAACATACATTAGTATCATTTCTTCATTAAATTTACATGAAGATATTAATATAAGAATATTGAGAGATAGAGGGGGAGGGGGGGATTCCCTATTTAATTTCTAATATAATGGAGTACTCATTAATACTAATTTGTGTATAATTGATAAATTGTATATTAAATTGTACTTAAGTTAAAACCTAACAGTAAGGGTAAATAAGTTTCTAATGCAGTATGTATAGATAAAAAAAACCTACACATATTATATGGAGCAGTGGCGGAGCCAGGAATCAAAAAACTTTTGCTACTATCGAGGATGGAACTTGCAACCTTTTGTAAATTTTGACACCCCTTGACCATTGCACTAAGAGTTTGTCTTGTGTCAAGGGGTGTCAACCCCTTGAATATATTTAATTTTTTAAAAAAAAATACCTATTTACACAGTGTTATTTTCCGGCGAAGGGGTGTCGGTTGACACCCCTCGGACGAGGATAGCTCCGCCCCTGATATGGAGTATATAATATGTGTATAACTGTGTAGAATCTCTGTGTACTAGTTAGGAAAAGTAAACCGTGAATCCGCTTGGCATCCAATATAGTAAACTGAATAATAGCACATAGTTTGACAAAATGTAGTCTTAAATTCGGTTTATAATTTGACCATAAAAATAGTGTTAGTTCATAATTTGAACCATTGAAGTCTTTTATCTAAATCACAAACTAAATTATCCAAGATATAAGTCAAATTGTCAAGATCATAATGTTATGTCGAGGAAGAGGCAAACTCGAAAATAAAGAAGATAAAGAACACCAAATTTTAACGTGAAAAACCCTTCAAATCGAAGCTAAAAACCACGGGATCACAAAGATCCAAAAGCCTCCACTATAACAATAAGAGAGTTACAAAAGTTCTCCAAATTGGCTACACAACAAGCAATGGCGGATGCAGGATCTCCACGAAGGGGGTTCAAAATTTTTTTTTTGTTGCTAGTGGGAATTGAACCCATGATCTTATGTAAAGTTTGAATCCCCTTAACCACTAAACTATACTTTTGGATTGTGTTAAGGGTGTTCAAAACTTAATATATAGAGGTAAAAAACAGCTTTTGCCTTACATATACAGTGTAATATTTTGGCAAAGGGTGTTCGGGTGGACACCCTTGCGCCCCCTTAAATCCGTCCCTGACAACAAGGGCCAAACACGGAGCAACAATAGCAATAAGAGCAACAACTAATCAATTGAAGAAAGAGTATAATCCATAAAATAGAGCTGCTGTTCGAAGCTCGAAATCAGATGCTACAAGCATCAAAATCCAATCTTCACCGTTCAAATCTAAGACAAAGATGTTACGAACAATCAGTTAAAATTTCAACCTGATCCAACGGTTAACGAATCTGAAAACTTGATTTGTAATTGGCTGGTCGGAATAAAAATCTGCAACAAAATAAATACTTTTCTTCTCTCTTCTCTCTTCTCTCTTGATGAAAGCTCTCTCAAAACCCACTCTTATGTACTTAAGTCTTTCAAAGACTTATATCAATGAGCATAGAATAATTCTCCAAGGTTGTCCTATTTATAGATCATGAGTGGTGCTTTCTTTTAAAGCCAAAATCCACTCAAAATAGGAATAAACCGAATCCAATTCCAAATAGGATTGGAAACCAAAAGAGAATAGGATTAAGTCATTGGGCCTTTGGCTGGACAACATGGGCATGATCCCAACAAACTCCCCCTCCAGCCAAGGGACCAAATGTGTCTTCAAGTAGAGGAACTATTGATAAGCTTCATGCCTGCCAATTTTCTACAAAATTCACGTTTATCTGCAACCACCGCCTTTGTCAGCATATCCGAAGAATTTTCATCAGTGTGTATATTCTCAACCTCAAATAATTTCTCTTCCATGGCCATTATTATCTAATGATACTTTCTATTTATATGTTTGGTCTTAGAATGAAAAGTGGAGTGCTTGGTGAGACAGATAGCACTCTGATTATCACAAAATAAGATGTACCTTGGCTGCTCAAAGCCAAGATCATTAATAAACTCCTTCATCCATAATAGTTCTTTGGCACCTTCTGTGACAGCAATATATTCGGCTTCTGTGGTGGATAGAGCTATGCACTTCTGTAGTCTAGATTGTCAAGAAACAACTCCCCCTGCAAAAGTGATCAAATAACCGGAAATGGATCTTGAATTATCAAGATTGCCTCCTAAATCAGAGTCTGTGTAACAAACAAGTTCAGGCTTGCCATTGCCAAAGCACAGCTTTAAATCTGCAGTACCTTTCAAATACCTTAATATCCATTTTACTGCATCCCAATGTTCTTTTCCAAGATTAGAAAGGAATCTACTAACAGTACCAACGACATGTGCAATATCTGGTCTAGTGTAAACCACAGCATACATCAGGCTACCAACGTCAGAAGAGTAAGGAATACGAGACATTTCCTTTTTCTCTTCATCAGTAGATGGACTCTGACTAATACTTAATTTGAAATGTTTAGCAAGAGGAGTACTAACCATTTTTGCATCTTTCATATTGAACCTCTTGAGTACCTTCTCAATGTATTGCTTTTGGGACAGAAATAACTCCTTTCTATCTATGTATCGGTGGATTTGAATGCCCAAGATTTTCTTTGCTAGCCCCAAGTCCTTCATCGCAAACGATTTGCTCAACTGCTTCTTAAGGACTGCAATTCTGAATTTATTCTTTCCAACAATAAGCATGTCATCCACATAAAATAATAAAATAATAAAATCATCATCAGAGAACTTCTGGAAGAATACACAGTGGGCTGAAGAAGTTTTCTTGTACCCTTGTTCTTCAATGACAGATTCAAACTTCAAATACCATTGCCTTGGAGCTTGTTTCAATCCATACAGGCTCTTTTTCAATTTGCAGACATAATTTTCTTTTCCCTTAGTTACAAAACCCTCAGGTTGCTCCATATAAATCTCCTCATCTAAATCACCATGAAGAAAAACAGTCTTGACATCCATCTACTCAACCTCTAAATCTAGACTTGCGACTAAGCCTAGAACCACACGAATAGAAGACATCTTCATAACAGGGGAGAAAATTTCATCAAAGTCAACTCCCTTCTTTTGGCCAAAACCTTTAACAACTAACCTCGCCTTGTATCTAGGCGCAGAGGTATGGTTATCTTGCTTTATTCTGAATATCCATTTGTTAGATAAAGCTCTCTTACCTTTTGGCAATTTCACTAACTCATATGTGCCATTCTCATGGAGTGACTTCATCTTATCTTCCATCGCTTCGATCCAATGATCTTTGTTATTATCTTGCACGGCTTTATCATAATTCTCAGGTTCTCCCATGTCAGTCAAAAGTACATACTTATCAGGAGGATAGCGCATGGATTTTTGCTTCTCCCTTGTAGATCTTCTAAGAGAGG
>MU728299.1:0-46392 GCA_026770625.1 Nicotiana glauca
AGAAGAAAGATGTTGGGAAAGATCTCTCACAATAGTTTTTCCTTCCAAGATAACCTAATAATCCCTACTTGCCTCATTTGGGCAAAGTTTATAGTTTAAATAGGGTTTAGGTCTTAAACATCCCGTTTTTACACTTCAGTCCCTCAACTTTACGGCGCCTGCCGCAGTTCTGCCGCGGTCGCGGTGGAACCGCGGCAGAACAGTGCCTTTGGTTCTTCAATCTTCTGCAGCAGCTTGTCACCGCGCGGTGGAACCGTGATTCCGGCACTAAAGTGCTGGTACAATGTGACTTCAATGGGAATTTGCATTTTTGGCCTCTTTGCTCCAGTATTGACTCCAAAATAGCTCCTTAGCCTTCCTTAGCCATCTATTACCTATAAATCATGAAAAACACTAATAAGAGCATTTTGTTATCATATATATCATCAAAACAACATAAGAATGTGATTATTTAAGGTGTGATTATAGTCAAATTCACCTATTATCAGGTGACAAGGTAAAAAGTGTCTAAATCAATAGTTTAATAGTAGGCGCATTCTGGTTTGAACATACGTCAGTGCATTAACAATATTTTTTAATATGTTAAATCCTTATTAGTGGTTCAAGCATTTCTTTTAAATCTTTCTTTAAATAACTTTTTTAATTTTTTTGAATATTGTCTATACAGAAATATTAGGTAAAATACAACAACATAAATATTATTAAATCATAAAATATATTATCTATAATTATAAATTCTATATCACTACCTTAACTAATCGAAGTGCTGACTGCAGGTTCAAAAGATACCCAATATATTTGAATTCACCTATTACATCAATGTAAATCCACTCATTTTTCATTTCAATTGCATGTTGAATTTATTTGGACGTTAACTGCTATTATAAATAGTTCGTTATCGTAATATACAATTTTCTTACTAATAGACGCGTCTTACACGTGCAACGCACGTATTCTAAAACTAATACTATATTAAAAGCATAAAATCCTTAGCAAAATATCATTCACTTTATTTACCATTTAAAAATAGATTCACGTTGAACACAATTGTAATGTAAGTTACAATCCTACTATTTAGGATGTTGAAATCAACTAAAATTTTGATAATAAATTATTTTCTTTCTGAAATTATATAGGAAGTCCTAATATTTAGGACTTCATATAAATTCTTTTCTTATTAAAAAAATATAATCCATATTGAAGAAAGAATAAATCGAAAGAATACAACTATGAATATTATCCCATTGAAAAATTAATCTATTTCAACACAAAGTCTCATAAAGAATACTTGATAATTATGGATACCAACGACCATTGTTGGAGATTAGTATAAATGGTTTACCTCGAAAATACGAGTAATAATTAAATTTGATTTATGGTTTTAAAGATATATAATTTAATCAACATGAATTAAAAATCAAGAAATATGAAGTAGAAGTGGAAGAAATAAGTAAATCACACCAATATAACTCAGAAGCAGTGACCTCGAGTTTAGTGACCTCGACGTGGGTTTTGAACAATAAGAACAATCAAGCAAGAAAAGTAAAGTAAGAGCAGCAGAGCTAAAAGACAATTCCGATGAATAGTAGGCGAAAAGTAGAGAATATATTCTTTGCTCAATTATTAGATGATGTTACAAATGATTGGGGTCCCCTTTATATAATAGGGGAACCCTAAATAAGGTATATTTCTATTTACAGTAAGGGATATTCTTGGTAACTGTCTAACCGCCTGGTACGGAATAGTACGATCCTACTTCGGGATTTACACCATAATTTCGGGGATGTGGCAGGAATCTAGCTCATTTTGTTGTAAATTCATAACAGTATAATTTTGGGGTCGAGTGTACTCAGCCTTGGAACTCCTCGTACCCCTTTCTCTCGAGCATTGCGTTCTGTCGTCGAACTCGAACCTGGTCCACCGGTCTCGAACTCGACCTCGCTTGAACTTGGGCCTAGGATGGACCCTCGAGCCTATACACCGGAGGCATATAATTTTGACCACATACATAAATATTTATACAGAATTATTAAAATAGAATTGTTATACAGCTAAATAATTAAAACTTGAATTGAACACAACAAGTACATATTGGATAGAATATAAAATTCAAAAGTTTACAACTAATTCTTTATATCTAAGACTATTATAAAATATATTTTCTCATGTTTGATTACCAAACAAAAATCCTTCTCAAGAAAATATTTTTCGCAAATATTTTTGTCATATAAAAGATCCTCTACTACGTAAAAATTGTATTTTACATATGTAGTTTTCTTTTATCTTTTTTGTATTGTTGAATTTGATAAAATAAATAACTTAAAATGTGTAATATTTCGCACCAATAGACATATGGAGGATTATGACACAAAATAAGATAAAGAAATGCACAATGTGATGAAAAACTGATAATAAATTATTTAACACGTGATGGATCGACTTTGTTGATACGAGTGTTTTGGAAAACATTGAGTTTACATATAAAGATGACGTGTCAAGACACGTGGATCGGTCAAAGAGTTACGATTGGCAAAGAGGTACAAGTTGCAACAGGTACGAGCAGAGACAGGGAAAGAGCAGTTGTTCAAAGGACTCAGCGCCCGTACCTATTTAAGTCATTTAGGTTCAAAAATCAAGGGGAATGAATATGATACAATACTTAATGAGCATTAAATGCTGAAAACATTAGAGAATCTGTATTAAATATAATGATTATGTAACGTATCATTTAATATTTTTAATTGCCTATAATAGCCTTGTTATGACAGAGGCAAATCACATATCTCCAAAGTAGCTATAAAAGGGTGATAATTGATCGATTGTAGGGACACAGAAAAATACCATCTGAATACATTGGTTTACTTGCTTTTCTGATTCTACCATTGTTAAGCCAAATTACTTTCTTTCGCATATTCTTTTGATTATCAGTAATCCGAATTCTTCTAAATTATAGCTTTGACCTAAATCCCATTTTTTGGTTAAACAAATTAGTTCCGTTACCGGAAATCTGATAATCTATTCTTTTTAGCTTGACTTTCTTTGTTACATCAACCATGTCCAACCATAATGACAACACTCAAGGAAATTAAGAAAACCAACAACTTCAGGGGAATCGACAGGATAATCATACTCCTGCTCCTTCTCCACAAAGCTCTCCTCGACGGTCTCGAGAAGGCACTCCTGATGGATTTCGTGCACATGGAAACGTTCAATTTGAAAATGTTGAAGCTATCGATGAAACTTTGAAAAGATTAATTGCTGCACAGATTAATAATTGTGAGGGAATAACGGAGGCTGTGATTATCTTGAGTATCTCGGCATTTGCACCGAAGGAAATATATACTTGGTAAATTCCCTTCCGGTCACTCTCGTTCCATATTTGAATGAATGATACCTGTAACGATCCGACCGGTCATTTTGAGCCCTAGCTCGTCGTTCAGCAGTCTGAGGCCATGAGTAGCTTCATTTCAGGTATTGTGACTTGTTCGCATGATCGGAATTTAAATTCAGGAAGACGGAGTTAAATTTAAATAAAAATTCTCATTTGAGAAGCTTAAAGTTTAAAGAATGAACTAGGATTAGATTTTTGAGTAAACGACCTTGGAATCGGGATCTGAAGGTTCCAGCAGATTCGTATGAAGATATCGGACTTGCGCGTATGCCCGGTTCGGGTTTTGGGTAACCTAGGAGCGTTTTGGCGTCTATTGTGGAAGTTACTATTTTGGAAGAAATTTTTTTAAGTTTGGCTCGGAGTGCATTTCAGTGTTATCGATGTCCGTTTGTGATTCTGAGACGGTGAATAGCTTCGTATGGTGATTCTGGAGTTGGGAGCGTGATCGGAAGTGAATTTGGAGGTCCGTAGGCCCTTTTGGAGCAATTTGGCTAAAGCTAGAATTTGAAGGTTTTTGAGAAGTTTGACCGGAGGTTGACTTTTTGATATCGGGGTCGGAATCTGATTCCGAAAGTTAGAGTAGGTCCGCAATGTCAAATGTGACTTGTGTGCAAAATTTGAAGTCAATCGGACGTGATTTGATAGGTTTAAACATCAGAAATAGAAGTTGAAAAGTTCAAAGTTCATAAAGCTTGAATCGGGGTGTAATTCATGGTTTTAGCATTGTTTGTTATGATTTGAGGTCTCGAGAAAGTCCGTAATGTGTTTTGGGACTGGTTGATATGATTGGTTTGGGTCCCGGGGGCCTCGGGTGGATTCCGGGTGGCTAACGGATCGAATCCGGAGTTTGAAGAAGTGCTGAAGCAGCTGGTATCTGGTATTTCCGCTTCTGCAGAAATGGGACTGCAGAAGCGGCCCCACAGAAGCGAAGAAGAAGCCGCATAAGCAGACGAGGGCGAGGGCATCCAGGACCACAAAAATGGCCCTTGATCCGCTGATGCGGAACCGCAGAAGCGGTTGGTTTATCGCAAAAGCGAAAATGGGCTTGAGCCTAGGGACCGCAGAAGCGGAATATTTTCCGCGGAAGCGGGACCGCGGAAGCGGGATTATTTTCGCAGAAGCGAAAATCCCCGGAGGCAGAAGGTTAATTTAAAGTCGGGGATTGGCCATTTCTCTCATATTTCTCATGGCTTTGGGCGATTTTGGAGAGCTTCAAGGAGGGAATTTTCGTCATCAATGTCAAGGTAAGTTATCCCCATCACTTTTGTGTTAAATATATCAATTATGTATGGGTTTAAGTATGAAGATTAGTGTAAATTTAGGGTTTTGGTTGAAAACCTAGGAAATTAGAAATCTTGGATTTTGATTAAGATTTTGAGTATGTAATTAAGAGAAAATTATATATTCGAGTTCCTAAGGTTATGGGTAAATTTTATCTTCGAGAAATTTCGGATTCCAGGCATGTGGGCACGAGGGCATTTTTGTCAACTTTTCGTTCGGGGTTAGGAATTGTTATAAATTGGATTGTAAAGTATAATTAAGTGTACATTAATAGAATTATATGATCGTTGGCTAGTTTGGAGCATTGTGCATTGGTGCAAGTCTTCGGAAGAATGTAGAATGCCGGTTGTGGATCTTCGAAGCAAGGTGAGTCTCCTTTCTAATCTTGTGAGGGAGAATTTACCACATAGGTGAAGTATTTAATTATGTGCTCCTATTTGTGGGGGCTATATACGCACGAGGTGACGAGAGTCCGTGCGTAGCTACTATTATGCTATTGTCCGGGTAGTTAGGACCCAAAAGCATGTTGCACGTGGATTAATTGTGAACCCACTGATAGCTTGAATTGTTTAACTCACATCGAATTAGTAAGTAAATTTATAAAAGGATTAAACTTTATTTCTTAAATTGTTAAAGGAGAATTGGTTTTATTTGAATAAATATTCCCCGATAAGTTCTTATTTGACTGATTGAGCATGTATTTTATGTGTGCCTGCGTCGCATAGATGATTCGCGAGCAGGTTTTATTTATGGAACGGGCAGAACGAATCAGTGAGAATAGATGCATCTATGGTTCGTGCCGCTCGACCCTCGGCAGTGCACAATTTACATTTCTGTTGGAGCGGGCCGTCGACCTCGGCATGATTTGCGCGTGTTTATCTGTTACTTGAAAATTGTAAATGTGGAATTGGCCCTACGTGGCTTGATATAAACTGATAAGATAATAAAGAACAAACTTTAGAAGTCCTGTATTTATTGTTGAAGGTGTTTACCTGTTTTTCTGGCTTCACAATCAGAACTTCTATACAAATCCATGATTTTCCTCGCATTTATAGAATATTGCTACTTGACCTCTAGTGAGTGTTGGAGTTGGCCATCTCGTGTCTAATTCTTCGGGATTAGGCGGGATACTCACTGAGTACCCGTTTATTACGTACTCATACTACACTTCTGTGCATTTTTCTTGCACAAATATATATACCTCTAGCAGCTATTGGGCACAGCAGCACGGACGACTCTGGGACTAGGTGAGCTGCATTGTTCGAGACGACCCGCAGCCAGTGTAGTTCCTTTCAACATTTTATTTTTTATTTCCTGTCTACTGTATTTTGGACAGATGTTGTATTTTACTTTCCTTATCGATAGTTGCTCATGTATTTGTGACACCGGATTTCTGGGATGGATTTCAACGGATTTGTACTAATTATTATTATTTAAATTTGTATTCAAGTAGTGAACTTCTATTTATGAAAATGGAAGGAAAAACCTTAGATTTTCAAAAGTATTAAAAGAGGAATTAATTGATAATCTAGTTGGCTGGCCTGACAGAGGTGTCCGGCGCCACCACGACCCTTAGTAAGTTTTGGGTCGTGACAATCCCGGTCGTGATTCTTCAGCTCTTTCGACTTAAGCTTCGGTTAGCCATAATTTTCAAGGCGGTCGGTATCTGGTAAAAACTATATATAGTGGTTTGCTATGATAGAAACACATATATACTATATTAAACGCATGAAATACTTAGCAAAATATCTTTCACTTTATTTACCATTTAAAAATAGATTCACGTTGAACACAATTGTAATTTAAGTTACAATCCTAATATTTAGGATGTTGAAATCAACTAAAATTTTGATTATAAATTATTTCCTTTCTGAAATTATATAGGAAGTCCTAATATTTAGGACTTTATATAAATCCTTTTCTTATTAAAAAAAATATATTTGATATTGAAGAAAGAATAAATCGAAAGAATACAACTATGAATATTATCCCATTGAAAAATTAATCTATTTCAACACAAAGTCTCATAAAGAATACTTGGTAATTATGGATACCAACTACCATTGTTGGAGATTAGTATAAGTGGTTTACCTCGAAAATACGAGCAACAATTAAATTTGATTTGTGGTTTTAAAGATATATAATTTAGTCAACACCAATTAATAATCAAGAAATATGAAAAAGAAGTGGAAGAAATAAGTAAATCTAACCAATATAACTCAGGAGCAGTGACCTCGAGCTTAGTGATCTCGAGGTGGGTTTTGAACAATAAGAGCAATCAAGCAAGAAAAGAAAAGTAAGAGCAGTAGAGCTAAAAGACATTTCTGATGAATAGTAGGCGAAAAGTAGAGAGTATATTCTTTGCTCAATTATTAGATGTATTTACAAATAATTGGGGTCCCCTTTATATAATAGAGGAATCCAAAACAAGGTATATTTCTATAGTAAGGAATATTCTTGGTACAACTGTCTAACCGCTTAGTACGGAATAATACGATCCTACTCCGGGATTTGCATCATGATTTTAGGGACGTGGCAGGAATCTAGCTCATTCTGTTGTAAATTTATAATAGTACAAATTCGGGGTCGAGCGTACTCATCCTTGGAACTCCTCGTACTCCTATCTCTTGAGCATTGCGTTCTGTCTTCAAACTCAAACCCCGTCTACTGGTCTCGAACTCGATGTCACCAAGACTTGGGCCCAGGATGGATCCTCGAGCCTATACGTCGGAGGCATATGATTTTGACCCCATACAAATAGTCCCCGCATTTCTTAGAATAAGATGATAAGAAATTATTTGATCCTCGTTTTCTCAGAGTCTTCAGTGACGATGTCGTTTCTGTGACGTAGGCGCTCGAAGCGACTGGAACGTCCCATTGGTTCACTTCCCCAAAACATTGAATGCACGCTAGTATTGATCGGCCACTAGCGCTGCCGAACCATCGTTGCCCTTCTATAAATATGAGGCTATTCCTCTGAATAAAGAACTTTACTCTTTCATTATATCTTTCCCTTCTTCATCTCTTTCTCTAATCATCTATTTCCACCGCCTCTTGAAGTACCGAAAAATGCGAGGTTCTTGTAAAAACACCACAATCCAACATAGCCCGTATCCTTTAGCTTGAAATCATGGATAAAACTTCCAAAATAGTCCCCAAAAAAGATAGAGCGTCGACTTCTTCTACCTCTCAGCCAGCCAAACCGGTGATACCACCAACTCTTGAAGAAATCACCCCGACCCTTGCGTTATCAAAAAAGATTTTAGTATAGAAAATCCCCCGATATCCCAGGCCAATCGAGCATACATCTAGATATATTAGTGTGATATCGGAGAAGAACCTCGAAGTAATGAAGAGGGACTGCCGTTGGGCAATGAGATCTTGGTTCAGATCTTGAGCCCCGAGGAAAGCATTACTACCCACGTGGAAGGGTTGTTAAGTATTTACACTTACCCATTCATATTGGGTCCTCTTGGTACAGTGGTGATCGACTTCTCCAAAACATACGAAGTCACCCTTATCCAGATTCACCCCTCCTTTTGGCGCATTTTGATCATGCTGTGCTATTTTTCCGAGAAGGCCGAGGGGTTGAAATTCACTCTCAACCACCTGATTCGATAGTATCGGCCCAGCAATTTCGAGGGCTTATCAAGCTGCAACATCGAACAACAAAAGCCTTTTTTGATTGTAATGATGAAACCAAAGATCGAGGATGGATGAGCCGGTTTGTCAGAGTAAGGACTTCGGACGTTATCCCCATGGATAAAATGTCGTTCCCGGAGAGATGGAACTTTAATCGTAAATGGAGTGCTTCTTCCCAGTTTTTATTCATATTTAGCTTTCATGTCTCGCAATGACTTCATCCTTTCTGTTTCCACTACTTGGACATCTCACACGGTCCCCGACCTCGAGGATTAGGTCCGGAAATTAGTTGCTACCCCCTCATACGATGAGCGCAAATGGTGTGAATTATCGAGGGGCAAGTGGGAGGCCAAATATCATGGTAAATTATCTTCCCAAGTTTCTAATATTTTTCATTTTTTATGGTGTCAACTTATTCGCCTTCATTCACGCAGGAATCGGAGATGTATCCGAGATGAGGCCGGCACCGCCCGGGGAAAAGATTGCACCCTCGATCCCAAAATTGGGGAAAGACAATAAAAGAAAAACAACTCCGAAGCCCAAAGACTCCCGAGACAAGGTGGAACCTGCTCGAAAGACGAGGAGAAAAATCATTCATGTGGACCTGGATTCATCCATCTAATGCCTGGAGGATGAAGAGAACGATGGTGGAGAATCGGCGCCAGTACCTCAAACCAGGAAAACACTCAGAGCCGTCAATGCTTTCGAACCTGATAACTTGCCACTTGATGAAGGGACCCCGAAAAAAGACTCGGAAAGAGCCCACGAGTTGACCGAGATCGAGATCGTACCTGTCACACCTCCTTTTTTCGCTATTACACCCGCAAGGGCGTAAAAGAGTTTTTTCAATTAAAGGACAATCGGAACGAAATTTTATTATTAAGATTTCAGAGTCGCCATTTGAGAGATTAATGGTGTCCCAAGTCACCGGTTGAATCCCGAGCCGAGGGAATTATGACTCTGTTATTAGTCCGTGAATCAGAAATCTGAGTAAGGAATTCTGTTGACCTGGGAGAAGGTGTTAGGCATTCTTGGATTCCGTGGTTCTAGCACGGTCGCTCAACTGTTGTATTTGATTTTATCTGATTTCAAAACATGTTCTAACCTATGTACCTTTTTATTAATAACCTGCTTTTATTATTTATTTTTTAATAAGAATTGCAGCATCGTGAAAATGTATCTCGAACCACGTCACACCAGTGCACCCGTGGCTTTTGACACATTTCGACTTCGTTGAGATTTAGATTTGGGTCACATAAATGTGCACCTGTATTTAGGAAGGTAATATTATTAAAATGCGCGTTTAAAGTAACTACGCATTTATTATCTTCGGGGAAGACCGTGAAATTCGCTAAACGGTCCTCCCGAATTCTACGTATTTTGTATAGCAATTATTGAGGGACCCGCAATTTATATTTTTATTTTTGGCGAGGCTCGTCTCATCATTTATTTAAAGGTCAATCCTAAAACGGCTATGATTTTCTATTGGCCTTCGTCTCTATCAATAAAAGAAAAGTCCTAATTTAACATTATTTAAGAATTATAGTACTTGGGTCCATGTGCCTTCATGAAATCAGATTCTTATCATTTTGGGCCTTGCATGTGAACTGCATAAAAATATTAATCAGATACGCCCAAAGGGCAGGCCAATCGTGGGCTTGGACTGAAAGGTGTAATTGTAGGCAATCGTTTGGGCCTGACAGTCGAGCCCAGTAAGACACATTCACTTGACAAGTTATAGTTCAACTCAGTCAGTAGGCGTTCTGAAATTCAAGCCCATTTAGTTATGAGAATTCAACCTAAACAATCATTAATGACAATTCAATTTAACAAGGCAATTTTTAAATCAGCTATTTGCATGTTTCCTGATTTTATATATGGAAGCTATAGGTGATTACTAAAAAAATTGAAGCCTGAATTATAGAATCATACATTTACAATACATATAATGACTAATAATCTGATTTCATCATTTTGCTTTTGCATCAACATACTGAAACTTAGAGACTACTCAACTACAATGAGGTTTAAACAATCAACTCCAACTTCGTTAGATCTATTTACACTACATTTGTTATACTAAAGTGTGAAACAGTCCAAACAATCCGAAATAGTTCAAAATAACAGTTCAGTCTTAATTACAAATCACGATCTACTAAAATTCATGAGATTACAAGAGATATAATACAAAATTATCAGGAATTATGCTGCATTTCACTCATCTCCACAAACTCGTAAGTATATTGAGGCAGTTTCAAAAGGTGTACCTGCACAACAAGAGAAAATAGTAATCAGCATGAGCAAACGAGTAATAGCAGCGGCAAACAATCTCAGCAAGTAAAGTAACAACCTAAAAAAATTTTCGATACCCAGCAGTGTTTTAAAAATCCAAACAGAACTACAAATATACTCCAAACAGCATCAAACCTACCAGGAATGAACTAGGAACCGACAGAATTCAATAGTGAACCCAAAATGACTCAGTCACACCCATATTTACTCAAATCCAAATCCAACATATGTGAAATCACTTGAATAACCTACCAAAACTCCTTCCACAAGTGCAGATTCCACTAAACTATAAAATACGAAGAGACTAGATGAAAATCAGGATCAGAACTGAAATTGCTCAATGAAACAGTGACTATTTTTTATTTTTCTACTGATTTTCTATTGTTTTTGAATTTTTGAATGTTTGAATTTCAAATCTAAATCTGAAAATTAGAGAGAGCTTTTTTTGGGGGAATTTGGAGGCTGAAAACTTCTTCAACAAGGCATGAGAATGCCTTTTTTATAGACACAAATGAGGGAGTTTTAGATTTTTTCTTTACAAAGTAGTCCCTCTTTTTATTTCTTTTTTAACCCTCTATTTTCTGACTTGTCACTCAAGTAACAACCCTAAAAATCACTGAAATTCTACTTTTACCCCTATCTAGAGGGTTCTAGAGTGTTCTTTTTCCCATGCAATGCCTATACTACCCTTGCCTTTGTTTTGAATTTACCATTTTCAATAAAACTACCCTTTATCATACCTAAACTACCCCCTCTTGAAATTACTAACCCATCCAAACCCCTTTATTAGAGTTCAAAAGTAATTTTAATTATCCCTATCAGCTATAACCAATCCACAAACCTAATTAAAATGAATAAAACTAAGCTTAAGACTAATAAAAGCATTAACTCAATTACTGAAATAATAAAAAATTGATGTTAATGAAACAAAATCAAATATGAGCCAAAAATCAGAACAAAAATTAAAACTAACAAAAATCAGAAATGAAAAATTCAAAACAATTAAACTAAATTCTATTTTTTAACTAAAACAGGCATAATAATATCAACACTTAACAAACCCTAATCTATCAATCAAACTTTAATAAAACGAATCAAAATCTAAACGTTCAAACAACAAACAAAAACCCTAATTGAACTAACAACTAATTGATTGAACTAAATAACAATAGAACGAAAATTCAACTCAGAATTATCAAACAAACAGAAAAAATAAAAATTAACCTAAGAACTAAACTAAACATTTAATACCTAATAGTAACAATACAAAAACAGATTAATACTAAGCTAGACTATCAATTATTAAAATAATTTTTGTTTATCAGTAGAAGCAATGAGTCAATTAATAAAACTAAAACTTAAAGTAAAAAAAATAAAATCCGAAGAGACACTCACTATCGACAAAACCAAACAAACAATTTCAAGTCATCAATTATTAGCATAAAACGAACAAATTAATACAGAAGAGAACAAACTGATTCAAAAATAAAACGAAGCTCAAATAGAGGATAATTCACACAAAAGAACAAGCAACTCACTGATTTTTGTTCATTCAACTTGACTTAATTCCAGATAACCTTTGACAACAACCCTAGATCCAAAATTCGAGACGGCCCGGTGGGATTCGAAGAAAGCTAGTTAAGTGTATAGGAAGAGGGAAGTGAGGGGAGTGTGTGGTGTAATTTTGAGCGGATTTGGAAGAGATGGAGTTTTTGGCCGGATTCTTAATCCCACATTCGAAGAGATTGGCCATGATTCGAAGGCCAATGTTTGCAGACTTAGGATGAAGGGGTGGAAGAGACTAAGGGGTGTGTTTCTGGTGAAGTTTGGAGGTAGCGATGCCATGCATGGTGGTGGCGGCGCCTAGGGTTTGAAGATTTGGGGTGTTTGGTAAGGATTTGGAGGAAGACGAGGGTGGATTTGGGAAGAGGGGAAGAAGGAGAACAATTGGTGAAAATTTTAGGTGATTTGGACGTTGGCCGCCGGCGACAGCGATAGGGCGGAGGGCGGTGGTGTTATGTCGGTGTTACAGGGGAGAGCGGAGGTACGATGAAGAGATGAAATGTTTAGGGTTTGGGGCTAATTTCAGACAGTTTTAAGTGGATGAGAAATTCAATTGGGGCCGTTAGATGGGGGAAGATCAATGGCCAGGATTGCTTTTGACGAAACGGGGGTCGTTTGGCTGGGCTAAGGTTGGACCGGATTTCTGATGTGGGTTGGGCCAATTTTGGCCCAATTTTGGGTGAGACTGGGCTAAGAAAATGGCCCAAATATGATTTTTTATTAAAACCAACCTTTCATTTTACTTGTTTTTCTTTCTTTTCTTTTCTTCCCCCCTTTTTTTGTTATTATTTTTGTATTTATATTTTCTAATTTTATTAAATGCCAAATCAACAAATAAAGCATAAATTGACTTCTAAAAATATATTATTTATATTTCAAAGACCATAATTCCTAATTAAACGCAAATTAAGACAATTAAAAGTATAAATGCCAAAAGAACTAATTTTTGCTATTTCTTTATTTTTTAAAGTAACTTTACTACTAATTAATCCTAAAATATGAAATTAGTTCCTAAATGCAAATGCATTTTTTTTTGTATTTTCATATGAGTTAAAATGCACCAATAAAATGCAAAAATTACCAGAAAATGCCACAAAATTTACAAAAAATGTAAAATACTAAAGAAATTATTTTGTTTGGAATTTTGGGAATAATTGCTTAGGGCAAAAATCACGTGCTCACAGCTGCCCCTCTTTGCCCGGAAACAAGAAGAGTTTTCGTGCAAATACAAGTGAGCTGAAACGAGCAATTTTTGCCCGTTCACATATTCCATGTGAAGCATCTTGAAAGAGTTGACCGCACCCTGCTTCAAAGGTTGCCTACATATCCTGGGCTAAACAGGAATCAGGTCAGTGTAGTTCGGGAAGGTTTGGTAGCTGGGACTACCAGGAGCTGTGATTTCACTGCTGTTGCTGGTGCTGCTGCTGCTCGCTGACTTCCTTATTACACCGTGGTAAAACAAAAGAAGCTATCCTAAGCTATGATCTATGAGTTACAAAAGATCCTATCTATGTCTTCAAACTTGCTCTTGTGTTGCCTTGGACTTGTATCTTGTATTCCTCCGATGGGACTCTTGTTGTTGCCTTGGCGATGTTTTGCCATTCCTCCGAATGATGCTTGATTGCTGCAATTTGAAATACGTGCCTCTATTCTCCAAGCGGGCTCCTGGTTGCTGACGTTTGAGAAGTATTCCCTTGTTCTCCAGGTGGGCCCCTGATGGCGATGCTTGAAGAGTATTCCCTTGTTCTCCAGGTGGGCTCCTGACTGCAACAAAATAGACATCCAAAGAAAATTCTTCTGCCCCATTTTGTTGTCTGGGCACATCATGTTATCAGTTATAAAAAGGCTAAAATTTGAATTGTACTTCCCTTGTTCTCCAGGTGGGCGCCTGACTGCTGAACTTGAAACGTATTCCCTTGTCCTCCAGGTGGGCTCCTGATTGCTGACTTGGAAAAGTATTCCCTTGTTCTCCAGGTGGGCTCCTGATGGCTGACTTTGAAAAGTATTCCCTTGTTCTCCAGGTGGGCTCCTGATGGCTGACTTTGAAAAGTATTCCCTTGTTCTCCAGGTGGGCTCCTGATGGCTGACTTTGAAAAGTATTCCCTTGTTCTCCAGGTGGGCTCCTGATGGCTGACTTTGAAAAGTATTCCCTTGTTCTCCAGGTGGGCTCCTGATGGCTGACTTTGAAAAGTATTCCCTTGTTCTCCAGGTGGGCTCCTGATGGCTGACTTTGAAAAGTATTCCCTTGTTCTCCAGGTGGGCTCCTGATGGCTGACTTTGAAAAGTATTCCCTTGTTCTCCAGGTGGGCTCCTGATGGCTGACTTTGAAAAGTATTCCCTTGTTCTCCAGGTGGGCTCCTGATGGCTGACTTTGAAAAGTATTCCCTTGTTCTCCAGGTGGGCTCCTGATGGCTGACTTTGAAAAGTATTCCCTTGTTCTCCAGGTGGGCTCCTGATGGCTGACTTTGAAAAGTATTCCCTTGTTCTCCAGGTGGGCTCCTGATGGCTGACTTTGAAAAGTATTCCCTTGTTCTCCAGGTGGGCTCCTGATGGCTGACTTTGAAAAGTATTCCCTTGTTCTCCAGGTGGGCTCCTGATGGCTGACTTTGAAAAGTATTCCCTTGTTCTCCAGGTGGGCTCCTGATGGCTGACTTTGAAAAGTATTCCCTTGTTCTCCAGGTGGGCTCCTGATGGCTGACTTTGAAAAGTATTCCCTTGTTCTCCAGGTGGGCTCCTGATGGCTGACTTTGAAAAGTATTCCCTTGTTCTCCAGGTGGGCTCCTGATGGCTGACTTTGAAAAGTATTCCCTTGTTCTCCAGGTGGGCTCCTGATTGCTGAATTTGAAAAGTATTCCCTTGTTCTCCAGGTGGGCTCCTGATTGCTGACTTTGAAAAGTATTCCCTTGTTCTCCATGTGGGCTCCTGATTGTGTCAAAACAGACAAAACAAAGAATATTTTATGCACCAGTTTGATGACTAGGTGCGTCATATTACCCAATATTAAACTTGAAAGATAAAATTTGCATTATACTTCCCTTGTTCTCCAGGTAGGTGCCTAACTGCTGAAACTTTGACATGTATTCCCTTGTTCTCTAGGTGGGCTCTTGATTGCTGAGTTTGAAAAGTATTCCCTTGTTCTCCAGGTGGGCTCCTGATTGCTAAATTTGAAGAGTATTCCCTTGTTCTCCAGCTGGGCTCCTGATTGCGTCAAAACAGACAAAACAAAGAATATTTTCTGCCCCTGTCTTAATCAAAGAAAGATTTGTTAATATAAAATGGTGGTTAGATGCTGGCATTCTTGTTGGGTATCTTCCTTCTTCCAGCTCTGCTCCAACTTGTTTCTCTGGACATGCTTTGAAACGCCTCGACTTCCTGACTAACTTTCAACCCTCTGACTTTGGTGACCCAAATGTTCTATCCTGTGTTGCTGTTTTGAGTTTCTGACCCCTCTTGTGAAACTTTGCTTCTCCCCCACAATTATCTGATTATCCCACTGATGGGATTTCCATTGGTCCTTCATGCCTTACTTTCTTTTGGTATGTTCTAACCCTGTTGCGCCATACAACTGGGAAGCTGGTAGTTAGCCTTGACATCCTTCTTTTGTTTTTTCGAACAGAACTGACACTGAAACATCTTATAGACAAACTTCAAGAGAATGAAATGCAATGACTTCGAAGGTTAAGGATAGAAAGATTCTGAAAACGGATGATTTGTAATGAAGATAAAAAGGATAGGACTTATCTGAGTGGAACGGCTGGTACCATTGATCGTGCCATGCATTTTGGATTAACCAGCCTAGTCTGTTCAACCAATCAACTTTCAATTTCCATATTTGCTATTCCATACTTTCATAACCCGACTTCCATCAAAACCCAAACCTTGCTTGTTTTGCCATGTTTCAAACACCTTTCAACCACAAACTTCTTTCATTTGCCCATCTAAAAAATCACTTTCGCCTTACGGTGCCCGTGAGGGTTTTCACCAATAAGACTCTCTCATTTTTGGTATCTCTCAAAACTCACTTCGCCTTACGGACTTGAAAGTTTTAGCTTCAACCCACTTGGTGAAATAGTTGATGGCCACCAAAATGAACCTATGTCTGTTGGAAGCTGCTGGCTCGAAAGGTCCAACGACATCCATGCCCCATGTAACAAAGGGCCATGGTGCTGACATTGTGTGTAATTTCAATGGCGGAGAATGAATCAAATCCTCATGTATCTGGCATTGATGACAATTGCGCAGAAAGCTAATACAGTCTCGCTCCTTGGTGAACCAATAATACCCTGCCCGAAGTATCTTCTTCGCCAATACATATCCGCTCATGTACGGTCCGCAAACTCCAAAATGTACTTTTGACATAACTGTCATGGCTTGTTTAGCATATATGCACCTTAACAAACCAAGGTCAGGTGTTCTTTTATACAACACTCCTCCACTGAGGAAAAATCCACTTGCCAGCCGTCGAATAGCTCTCTTTTGGTCTCATGTGGCTTGCACCGGGTACGCTCCCATCCTGATGTATTCCTTGACATCATGGAGCCATAGTTCTCCATCAAATTCTTCTTCCACCATGTTACAGTAAGCATGCTGATCACGAACTTGGATATGCAATGGATCAACATGAATTTTGTCTGGATGGTGCAACATTGCTGCCAAGGTAGCCAAAGCATCGGCAACCTCATTATGGACTCTTGGGATATGCCTAAACTCTATGTATCGAAACTGTTGACAAAAATCATGCAAACATTGTCGATACGGTATGAGCTTCAAATCCCATTTTTCCCATTCTTCTTGAATTTGATGTACCAGGAGCTCCGAGTCCCCTAAGACCAAAACGTCCTGAACATCCATGTCCGCAACTAACCGTAAACCCAAAATGCACGCCTCATATTCAGCCATGTTGTTGGTACAATAGAAACGAAGCTGAGCCGTTACAGGGTAATGGTGCCCTGTTTCAGAAATAAGTGCAACTCCTATTCCAACTCCTTTCATATTTGCCGCCCCATCAAAGAAAAGTTTCCATCCCGGTTCTTCAGTCAGTTCTAGCTCGTCGATATGCATTACTTCTTCATCAGGAAGTGATCAGCAAGTGCTTGGGCTTTCATTGCAGTCTTAGTCACTTAGACGATGTCAAACACCATGAGTAATATTTGCCACTTCGCCAGTCTCCCTGTGGGCATGGGCTTTTGAAAAATATACTTCAATGGATCCAAGCATGAAATGAGGTAAGTAGTATAGGATGATAGATAATGCTTCAATTTATGTGCCACCCAAGTCAGGGCACAACACGTCTTTTCAATTTGAGTGTACTTAACCTTATAAATCGTAAACTTCTTGATGAGATAGTAGATGGCTTACTCCTTTCTGCCGGTGATGTCATGTTGCCCCAGTACACATGAATTTCTGGGACCGTTAAATAAAGAATCAACTGTCTCCCTGGTTTCGGTGGAACCAACACAGGTGGATTTGACAAATACCCCTTTATCTGATCGAATGCTTCTTGACATTCTTCAGTCCATTTGACCGCAGCATCCTTCTTCAGTAGTTTAAAAATGGGTTCACAAGTTGCTGTGAGTTGCGCAATAAACCTGCTGATGTAATTCAACCTTCCCAACGGACTCGTTACTTCGATTTTGTTCTTTGGGGGTGGCAACTCTTGGATGGCTTTGATCTTTGATGGATCCAACTTAATGCCTCGCCGACTGACTATGAATCCCAACAACTTTCCGGATGGAACACCAAATGCACATTTGGCAGGGTTGAGTTTGAGGTCGTACATGCGAAGCCTCTGAAAAAACTTCCTCAAATTTGCGATGTGGTTGGCCTGCTGCTTTGACTTAATGATCACATCATCCACGTACACCTCAATCTCTTTATGAATCATATCATGGAATACAGTGGTCATTTCTCGCATGTATGTTGCCCCAGCGTTCTTCAGACCAAATGGCATTACTCTGTAGCAATAAGTTCCCCATGGTGTGATGAACGCCGTCTTCTTTGCATCTTCTTCATCCATCAAAATCTGATAATACCCAGCATAGCAATCCACAAAAGATCCAATTTCACATTGGCACAATTATCGATTAAAATGTGGATGTTGGGTAATGAAAATTTGTCCTTTGGGCTAGCTTTATTCAGATTGCGATAATCAACGCACACCCTGATTTTTCCGTCCTTCTTCGGCACTGGCACCACATTAGCCAACTAATCAGGATATCGAGTGACCCGAATAACCCTTGCATCCAACTCTTTGGTTATCTCTTCCTTAATCTTCACACTCATATCAGTTTTGAATTTCCTCAATTTTTGCTTGACGGGAGGGAATGCCAATTCAGTGGGCAATTTGAGAACCACCAAATTGGTGCTCAAACCTGGCATGTCGTCATATGGCCATGCAAAAACGTTTTTGAATTCAATAAGTGTTTTGATTAATTCTTGCCTGATATTTGGTTCAATATGGAAGCTTATTTCAGTTTCCCTGATGTTATCTGCGTCCCCAAGATTGACGGCTTCTGTGTCGTTTAAGTTGGGCTTGGGTTTTTCTTTGAATTGACTTAGTTCCTTACTAATCTCTTCGAAGGCTTCATCCTCGTCGTATTCTGACTCATGATCTATTTTTGTACTATCATTTCGGAGTCAGATTGATTTTCTAGACTGGGCTGAAGATTCCTTATGCATGCAATGTCATTAGGACCAGTATAAAGGGAATTGTACAGAAAAGAAAAAAAAATAAGATTAAAATAAAATAAAAAAAAGGAATGAAGAAAAAACTTTCATTTTATTAAAGTACGGGATAACAAGGCTTTGCACACTTTGACGAACACAAAATAAAAGAAATCTAGATTACAAACCTAGAATAATCCAGACAAACAGGAAGGAAAATTAGAGCCAACTATGAAGACTCCCTCCGAGTGAGAAGAGGAGTAGCCCTCCAATTATTGATCTTTGCCTTTGGTCCCACGAACTGAACATCTGCCTTAATGGACCCCTCCCCGGCTTCTACCATGTTAATCTCAGCAAATAACCTTTCAAACCCTTTATCCAAATCTCCATCCATACCAATCAATGACCCAGGAACTTTTGAGGCCAGCTGCTTTCTAATACTCGGCCTGACGAAAGATCTGGACAGGCGCGGGATTGGCTTTGGAAGGACCCATGCCTTTTGCTTCATCTTCTTAGCTCTTTGGATATCTGCAGCTGTAGGTTTAAACCCCAAACCGAAGGTTCCCACATTTTTCGGTAAGGATACCGGCTGTACAATACCTTGAAGAGATGCACCCAAGCCTTTACCGGGCACAAAGACGTTTCCCAACATTTCACATGCTATCATGACATATGCGGAAGTTATCTTTGCATTCGGAATGTGTTCCCCCTCCAGAATTTTCTCGACCGATACTGTGTCACAAACTTGGTATACCCATGGCCCAACGCCATTTTCTACCTCAATAAAGGGCACAACGGTGTCGCTGTAGGAGTGTAGATTGTCCTCACCATGAACCATAATCTCTTGTCGTTCCCACTCAAACTTAACCATTTGATGCAGGGTAGACGGAACCGCCTTTGCAGCATGAATCCAGGGTCGTCCCAACAAAAGGTTGTAGTTGACTGCCATATCTAACACTTGGAATTCCATAGTGAATTCCATAGGTCCAATTGTCAATTCCAGTACTATATCACCGACCAATTCTTTACCCCCGCCGTCGAACCCTCGAACGCAAACGCTGTTCTTGTGGATTCTGTTGCTATCCACTTTTAGTTTGTTTAATGTAGAGAGAGGACAAATGTTTGCACTAGACCCGTTATCAACCAAAGCCCGGGTAACCACAGATTCTTCGCATTTAACTATAAGATAGAGGGCCTTATTATGCTCAGTACCTTCTTTGGGTAGCTCATCATCGGCAAAAGTGACCATGTTTACCTCAAAAATCCTATTTCCGATCTTTTTCAAGTGATTGATGGAGATCTTGTCAGGTACATAAGCCTCATTCAGGATTTTCATCAACGCCTGCCGATGTTTATCAGAATGGATCAATAATGAAAGTAATGAGATTTGAGCCGGCGTCTTCTTTAGCTTCTCTATGATGGAGTAATCATGCAACTTCATTTTCTTTAAGAACTCTTCTGCTTCTTCTTCGGTTACTGGCTTCTTTACTGTCGTTGGGTTGGCCTTTCTCAATTCCGTGGGAGCAAAACACCTTCCCGAGCGGGTTAGCCCTTGGACCTCAAAACTTCTTCCTTGACCTCCTTTCCCTTATAGGTCATTGTTACCCAGTCATAATTCTACGGGATGGCTTTGTTGTCAACCATCGGCAATTGGACTACTGGCTTGATGATGACTGGGTCTATGCGAGCACCTTCCACAATTAGAACGGGTCTGCTTATTGCTCATGGTACGACCACCTTTGCCTCTCCCTGTTTTATCATTACTTTGATTGGAGACTCCTTCTGAATCACCACCATTGTTTTACTATTTGTTTCCTTCTCACTGACCAACGACTTTTTGCTAGTTGACTCCTTTGCCGGTCTGCCTTCACTTGACCTGATCATCATTACGGTTTCAGAGGTTTTTTAAACCCTCCTTGTGTCTGCACCAGCTCAATCATATTAGTCTCGTGATGGGCTGGGAGTGGATTCTGGTTGATATTGGGTCCTTCCGGGGTTTGCATCTCGATTCGACGAGTGTTGATAAGCTTCTGAATAGCTGTTTTCAACCTCCAACATTTCTCCGTATCATGTCTAGGGGCTCCCGAACAATATTCACAACATACCGAGTGATCAAGATTTCTCGGAGGGGGGTTTGGCATCGTAGACTCGACCTGATTCAACACTCCCAGTTGCCTCAGTCGGTGGAATAGACTGGTGTAAGATTCTCCCAGTGGAGTGAAAGTCTTTTGCTTTTGTGCCCTTTCATTCTTGAAGGCTTGGTTCGGACGGAAACCTATACAAGAGGGGTTTCTGTATGCTCTTGGAGGTGGGTAGTTATTTTGTAGGGACGGTGCATGCCATGGTGCGTGGACGAGACGTTGAACATATGTCTGAGCATGATGGACGGAAAAGTGAGGATCTGGTGGTGGGTAGTAATGCTGTGGATGGCCATATGAAGTATGGGAGTAATTTTGTTGGTGGGGTTGGGATTGGTTATAGTAGGCTGAGGGGCCTCTGGATCCAAACCATGCTCTGGACTCAACCGTTGCAACATCTTCTTTCTTCTTCTTCACGAGCACACCCCCAGTGCCGCTCTGGATAGCTTGAGTGGTTGCTTTGATTGCCGAGTAACTCATGCTTTTGGTGGACTTGAGTCCTTGCTCGATTATGCCACCCATCTTCACAACCTCATTGAAAGATTTGCCAATTGCCGTCACCAAGTGACCAAAATAGGTTGGCTCTAAAGCTTGCAAAAAGTAGTCTACAATCTCTCCTTCTTTCATTGGAGTGTCGACCCTCGCAACTTGTTCCCTCCAACGAAAACCGTATTCCCTGAAGCTCTCTCTGGGCTTTTTCTCCAGTTTTATCAACGACAGATGATCCAGAATAATTTGTAGATTGTACTGGAAGTGGCCGGCGAATGCTTGTGCTAAGTCATCCCAGGTGTACCCGGATATAGAATGTTTGTGCCCGTTATACAAATCGAACTTAGGCATCTTGAACCCAGATGGGAGATGAATATCTGGGAACAAACATAAATCCTTATATGTCACACTGACTTGGCCGCCCAAACCCTGCATATTCCGGAAAGATTGCTCTGGGCTCTTTACTTTTCGAAACATTTCTTCCTGCTCTGAATTCTTGTTTTGCTTTTCGATTTCTGCCGGGTTGTCAAGCTGAAGAGGGAAAGGGTACGGTTCAGGTACTTTGAAGGTGGGTTCAGGAGGGTAATACTAATGATCCTGAGTTTGGAACACAGGCTCGCTAGAAGACCTGTGGAGTGTGGCTAGTGGAGGTGCCACGAAAACCGGGGTAATTGATGGTGGAGGGTATGGATTTGTTTTTGGCATTTGGGGTGTCCAGGAGGTGGTTGCCTGGTGCTGCTGATATGTAGGAAAGTTGGGTGATGAGTCCGAAATAAGCTGTTCCGGAGATTGGGCGGGTATTGGGAGAAAAGTGGGGTTAGCAGGATAGGATGGTGCTGGCTGACCACTTGTCCAAGCTTGGTACATCTCAGCCATCTGCTATTTCAATTTGTACACCTCATCTTTCATTGCTTGCACATCTACCTCTTCTACCTCAGTGTTTCCTTCTCTATCAGGGCTAGACATTATCACCGGTATCGTTCCCTTTGATCTAGTTTGATAGTGGTGTTGTGCCAGTACGCTCTAAGTAAACTAACTACTTGAAATTTCTGGACAAACAACAAACTTGTTAGTTTTTAGAGTTTAACAAATAGGTAATCGCACGTTGGGATGCAATGCACCTAGGCAGTTTAACCATTTCTATCATGCCATTCGCTTCGATTGCATGCGTCATTCCGGCTTTTAATAGTTGTGCCCCTCTTCTAGCGCCTCTCAAATTTCTTTTATTTACTTTTATTTTCTTTCTCTTTTCTTTTCCTTGTTTTAATGGTGGTCGAATCTTATGTGGATTGCCTACATATCATGACCCCGCATGAATCAGACCGAGCGTATTCTGGCCGATGTAAAATACGTAGTAAAATATTTTCTACATGAACAACTACTTTTATTAAACCATTTGAAAAAAGTTTACAAACTTTAAAGACGAACAAAACAAAACTTAAAGGACTAACTGAGAGACTTACAAAGTTTAACAAGAAAGACTCGAAACAAAGATTAAGAATACACTAATGCTTTAAAATTTCCTGGGGCCCGCGAGGCATCATTCGGCCTTGCCATGGGCCTTGGTGCGAGATCCCTTTGAAGCCTCTCCAGATTGCTCATTATTTGCTGGAAGAATGTCATCACTGTCACAAAAAAGGTGGTACGGGTCATGTTCTCGCACGATCGGCGTTTTTCCATAATGTAATGTGCGATGTTTGCAACCTCTTCTCTAATCCTGTTTTTCTCCTGCATCAATCGTCCTGTCTGTCAATCCTGGGCTTCCAACATTCGAGAGTTATGGAGGATTTGATCTTGAAACTCGTTCATTTGTTCCTCCATTCGCGCCATCAGGTCATAGCAGTGTTTCCTATCTGCTCTAAAATCTCTAGCTTGCTTGAATATCCTATCTCCAAGAGTGCCTATTTGTTCTCTCAGGATAGTGACGCTCCCCTTATAGTCCCTTTTCATCTGCTGCATATGAAGTGCTCGCTCTGTTGCGCCCTTTTTCCATCTGGCTCGTACCTTTGCCAGGATAGCTTCATACCTTTCCAAACCCTCTTGGCATTCGCGGGCTTTCCCTTTCAATTCATTAATGAGTTTTTGGTCAGCCCAGCTTCTTTCTGGGTTTCTGACAGCTATTCTCATCTTTCGGATACGAGGTTTAAGGGCCTCGTTTTCTTGGATCAACTTCTTCTTTCCCCCTCATCTGCAGCGGCTTGAACATCCATTTCAAACTGAAGATCCATGGCTCGTTTCTTCGGTTTGCCTATTGTGGCCCTGTACTCGCGTTCTTTAACCAGCCAGTCCCACTATTCCTGTGATGATTCGACAAATTCCTGGAGATGGGGTCTTTTGGCTGGCCGTTCGAACTCAATTTCCCTCCTATACCAAGCAAGGTATCCCGGCGACACTTCACCTTTGGACATATCCCGTACACAAGTATTCGCTGCTAAGTATTGACATTCGTTCCAAATTTTCTGAACTGTTGCCTCAGGAAATTGACCATTAGACTCGATTTCGACTACTTGGTGGCTGAGATCTTCACTCTTCGGGATTATTTGGCACCTTCCTAACTGCCTCAACACTCAATATGGGGCATAGGGTTGAATACTCTTGAGTCCCATCAATAGGAAATGAGGTCCGGTGGCTGGCATATACATGATTTCATCCACAAATAACCACCAAATGTCCACTCTATATGGCGCGCGGTGATGGAACGTAGGCGCGTTACCCATTCTGCGACCCGTGGTAAGATAATCCCTTTAACCCTTGTAGAAAATTCCTCTATGCATGTCTTCCCTGACGACCCATAACTCATAAACTAGGTACGCTGGAACAAGTGTTCAATTATCCACATCTGCAGCAGCACATTACAACCCTCAAAAAAGTCCCCTCCGACTTTGCAGACAGTAAGAGTGCAGAAGATCTCAGCTGTTATCATGGGTGCGAGGGTGCTGTTGGCCTGAGTAAGCAAAGTACTAACAACCCCAGATATTCGGATGTTAATATTTTCGTCTTTTCTAGGGAACAACAGAAGTCCTAGAAAGGCAACCATGAATGTGAAGCATCTATGTTCTTCCCACTTAAGGCAGTTTCCTTTGCTACAAATTTTGTTTTTTGTCTTGTTGAACCTTCCTATGTAGCCATATCTGTTGTAAACGAATGGCAATGTGCAAAAACCAGCTACCAAGTCCGGATTGTGTACCACCCTGCTTATTTTCAAGGAATCCAGGAAACTGTGTACAGCTACGATCCTTAGAGCGATCAGGTATTGGTATCTTAGAGGAACCTTGGGACCCCCGATGTATTCGGTTATCTCTTCCAATGTTGGGGTAAGTTCAAAATCTGAGAAATGAAATACATTGTGAGCTGGGTCCCAGAATGGGACCAACGCCTTTATGATGTCCCCCCTCAGATTAATCTTCAGCAACCCCGTGAGACCTATTAAGTACAACTTGACTGTGTCTTGCCCTTGTCTGCCCAAATCATCCCACCACATGTGTAACTCCAAAGGGATCTTGTTCACAATTGTTACTGGTAAATTCTGATTTGTGCTCATTCTGCACATTTATTAGGGTGGTTAAGTAAAACAGTCATGCTTTTATTCTATTTGGCTAAAAAAATATCAAAATTAACTCCTTTCAGGTTTTTATTTCTAAAACCAAAACCCAGTTTTGCGAATACGGCTTTTCAGTTAAAGGATGTGTTTGCCAACCGGCCAAAACTTTGAAAAATGACCAAAGGCGGTTGTTCTTGCAAAAACGACCTTCCGGCGTTCTTTTGGGGACATTTGGCTACTTCGGACAAGAATGACATTACCTTTACTTATGGCAGAACAATAAAATTTATTTACCCCCTATTTTTCAGAATATAGTTGAACCCGATATGGGTTGCCTACGTATCCCACATCCGGTGAGAATCAAACTTACGTAGTTCTGCCCAAACAAACAGACTATTTTTGAAAAACATTTTTTTTCTTTCTTTTCATTGATAAATAAAGCAAACTATTTTTTGAAAATAAGACTTTTTTTTCATTTTTCTTTAGCAAAAAAAAACTATTTTTGAAAAGAAGACTCCCTTTTTTTTCCTTTTGCAGTGGCAAATAAAACAAACTATTTTTGAAAAATAAAAACTCTTTTTTTTCAATGGAAAATAAAATAAACTATTTTAAAAATAAAAACATTTTTCATTTTTTTCATTTTTCTAAAAAAATCTGGCAGAGTTTCGGCACTATTTGGACATTGGTTTTCAAAACAGGTAATTATCTCTCTTTAACCCTCATACTGCTATTTCTCTTTTTTTTCATTTTCTTTTCCCCAATATTTGAAAGCCGGTCAGCATGTAAGTTTGAAGTAAATAAATGCACAAGTAGCAAGTAAGATGCATCAGGATGGTCTTTTTCATTTCAGGTACACCTGTCCTAGACAGACCCAACCCCTGTGTTGAGCCTCCAAAGTCAAATGCACATGATGCAAACAAATGTTCCTGCTAGGGATCCGGCATGAGGCTGAGTTATTCTAGGTTTAAAAACCTGGGTACTTGTTCTAGACTGTATACCCGAGCGGACAACTCGAGTCGAGGAGGGGGCTACGTACCGGGGACCCAAAAGATCATCCGGCTTAGTAACTTGTCCGAGCCTCTTTCTTATTTCAAGGTATGACATTAACAGAATAGGGAGTCTTGACCAGTGAGCACATCCCCGAAGATAAGAAGAGAAGGGTTTCGTAACAGTTTATATGTACAGTTCAAATAATATCAAAGCAGTAAAAGCAACATTTTGCACATTAAGCCCAACATGTAAAAATATCAGATAATAAACAAAGCCAACAATTATTCTAAGCTCGAATTCTTGAACCTTGAACCAGAGATTCTGGGTTCGTTCCCCAGCAGAGCCGCCAGAGCTGTCACACCTCCTTTTTCCTAATACACCCCGTGAAGGGTATAAAAAAGGAGTTTTTCCAATTAAAGGACAATCGAAACGGGATTATATTATTAAAAAAATTTAGAGTCGCTACTTGGGAGATTTATGGTGTTCCAAGTCGCCGGTTTACATCCCGAATCGAGGAAATGGTTGACTATGTATTATAGTCTGTGAACCAGAAATCCGGGTAAGGAATTCTGTTAAACCCGGGGAAGGTGTTAGGTATTTCTGAATTCCGTGGTTCTAGCACGGTCGCTCAACTGCTATATTTGGCTTAATTATCTGATTTTAATGCATTTTTTTAGGACCTTGGCCCAATACATGCCCAAATTCGACCTTGGCCCAATATAGAAGCATTGAGGTCTGTCATGTTTGTTGAGCTGTTGCTAGCTCTGGGCCTCAACATAGGCCCAATCAGTGAGGTAGGGATAGTTCAATGATTGTGACAACGAAAAAGAAAAATTCAAAATTTTGTTTGGTCTAATAGCTGTTCGATTAATCTTTCTAATTTTGCATCTGATTTGCATTAACAGACTCCTGCAGATATTCGAAGAGAGTAGATAATTGAACGAAAGTGTGAAAAATCGACTACTATGATTAACACTCAAATTGCACTACAAATCCACTCATTGTGGTGTTGTTTGACTCAAGCAGAAATAGTAACTGGATTAAATGATGTGCCTCATGGCTAACAACAATTTTGAATCCTGAAGCAATATAAATTCGATCCTTGAATTAATCTAATCAACTCGCCTGATTTTGGTTATTACACTTAATACTTATACAAGTTCAACCTGTTTCAATACAGCTATGGTTATTACACTTAATACTTATACAAGTTCAACCTGTTTCAATATAGCTAGGATCTACTGCCTATCAAACTTTAAATGAACCTGAATTATTCTAAAGTTATACTAAATAACTGTATTAATACAACTAAGATAGAAAACCATTTACACAGTCCAATTAAAACAGTCCAGTTCCAATTTGTCAAGTTCTAAATATTGTTACTACACGACCTAACGTGAAAGCTAATGTACACATAAGCAAAATAAAATAAGCATATATGAACAAACAGGCATTTCGAGCCCTTAAGTCAGCCTATTATTTCCAATCAGAACTTCAACTACAAATTGTCTTAGCTCTTAGACCATGGAAGATTAGGTAAGTACCTGGAAGATGAAATCAAAAGGAAAGGAGTGTGAGGGCCAACAGATTAACAACAGCAGTCAACAACAGCAATAGCACAGCTCAAACCAGCAAATGACACCAATAGACCAAAAAAATGACTTCAACACTCAACAACAAACAGCTTGAATGACTGAATTGAGACTCAGAAATAAAACAGGAATCTTTGAACCTCAGCTACTGATTCCAGAATTGAAAAAGGATCAAAAGAAAACCAATGCAGCAGTAGAATTTCAGTGTATATGTCGATGAACTTCAGTACTCTCCCTCTTAGGTTTTTTCTTCTTTTATTTCTCTTTTCCTTCCTCTCTAATTTCAGAATCCTCCCTCTTAGGTTTTTTCTTCTTTTATTTCTCTTTTCCTTCCTCTCTAATTTCAGAATCCTTCCTCTTTGGTTTTTTCTTCTTTTTTTCTCTTTTCCTTCCTCTCTAATTTCAGAATCCTCCCTCTTAGGTTTTTTCTTCTTTTATTTCTCTTTTCTTTCCTCTATAATTTCAGAATCCTCCCTCTCTATCTATATGTGTATTCCCCTCTTTATAAACTTTCAAACCCTTTTTTCCTCCTGATTTTAAGCACCAAGTTGACAATTAACTAACTTATTTCTGTCCTTAAAACAGCATTAGTGCAGTCTCCATTATTAGTTGTCTATTATCTTTTCAATCTCACTAACTTAATGCTTATTAACTTCTATATCTTATTGTGCCTCCTAAACTTATTAGCAGCCTTTAACTATTTTAATGATTGGAGGGTCCAAAATCCCTAAAATACCCCCTGAAACCTTTGTGAGCTATTTCAGTGAACCCAACCCCAAAACCTGGGCCAAATTGACCCAATACAAACCCTCACCAGTCTGTATTTCCCAATTAATTACTTGGAATACACCCTAGAGTTTCCAGCCTAACAGTTGACTCCCCCATAGATTTCCTGAAGTGTGACAACTAAAATTCTAAAGCTTCAGACAGATTGAGAGATGGAATTCTTTAGAAGAGATGTGGGAACTTGGTTAATTGAAAACAAACAGGATATCAATCAAATACACAAGCATTCACAGGACTATGTAAACCAACATTTAAACAGAAACTCCATCATAAAGACTATCGTAATTAAACTAAGTAATGATTCAAACAATTTAAACCTAAGGTAACTGACATGAAAGGTTCGAACTTGCTAATTTCAGCTATAAACGCGAACAGATTCAAGGCTTATGCGGTAATTCATAAAAGAAATAGGAAAATGATATGAACATGAATTTTAACTTACGGAAAAGGGGGATGAGGAGGAAGATGAGTACAAGAAACTTAAAAGGCACAAAAGAAAACCTACCAGAATCAACCATTGACTTCGTTCCGAAGAGTCTTCTATTTTCTGGTCGAAACAGACCTTAGTCGTATATTTTCGACTGAAAACACACGATTTTAGTCCATTTCAACCTAAATATCTTGAAGCCTCAACAACCAGTGTTTTCTTTGGATTTAGGGTTCAAATTTCGATCTGAAATTCAAGGGGTTTTAAGATGATTCGAAGGGAACCGATAAGAGATTCAGGATTATGGAGGCTTGGTGGTCTTTTGGTGTCGATTTGAAGGCGATTGGGTGAATTAGGGTTAGGCTGACTTTCAATCGAAGATTCGAAATATTCCAGGATGATTCGAAGAAACCTGTTTGGATTTCCAGAATGGGGAGAGGGAGAGGAATTTAGGGTGTAAATTTAGGGGTGATTGGATGCCGGTCGCCGCCGTGGGCGATTTCCGGTAGGCGGAAGGCAGCGACGGAGGGTTGGGTCTCTGAAGGTTAGAGATGAGTGAAGGGGGGCTTGGTTTGGGGTAGGGGTAGGGATTTGGGTATATTAAAATTAGCTAATTAATTTGGGCCGTTTGATAATTGGAATCAAACAGCTCAGATCAACTCAATAAACGGGGTCATTTGGTTTAAGTGGGATCGAGCTGGGTCAGGTGATGGGTCGGGTTATGGGTGAATCTGTGGGCCGTTAGATCAAGCTATTTTAACGGCTCAGATTGGCTGAACCCAAACGACGTCGTTTGGGTGATTTGAGGGCTGGATCGGATATGGGAATGGGTACTGGGCTAGATGAAGCTTGGGATTGGACTGGTTTTTGGTGTATTTGACTTAGGCTAAGGATTTTGGTCCAAATCTTATTTTCCCTCTTCTATTTAATTTTTTTTTTCTATTTATTCTTTCAAAAATTGAAACTAAAATCCTAATTAAATCATAAAACCCAAATTAACTCTAAGAATATTAGTTAACTCTAAATAATACTTATCATAAATAATTAAATATCAAATCAAAAAGAAAATTACACCATTTTGACATTAAATACTAAAATGCAAAGTACGTAAATTTTTTTTGGTGGTTTTTCCCATTTTTGTAAAACCGCAATTTTCTTAATTAACTAAGAAAAATGTAAAAAATCAAATCCTAAATGTGAATGCCATATTTTTTTGTAATTTTTTTTCCTAATTAAATAAATAAATCAAAAATAAACGCGCACAGACAAATGCAAATAATAAAAGAAAAAAACCACAAAATTGCGCACAATAAAATAAACCATTTTTGTTTTTATTTTGTGGGAGTAATTCATGTGAGGCAAAAATCACGTGCTCACAATCATCGTCAATCTCGGCCTCGGCGATAATCTGAAGGGACGGGATTTCAACTTCCGCAATGATCATTGCTTCAGTGCCATATACCAACAGGTAAGGAGTTGCACCTACTGAAGTACGAGCAGTAATGCGATAGCCCAACAACGCAAATGGTAACTTTTTATGCCATTTCCTAGAACTTTCTACCATTTACCTCAATATCTTCTTTATGTTTTTGTTGGCTTCTTCAACTACTCCATTCGCCTTAGGCCGATATGGGGTGGAATTACGATGTGTAATCTTAAACTGCTGACATACTTCTTTCATCAAATTGTTGTTAAGATTAGCACCATTATCTGTGATGATTACCTTTGGGATTCCAAATCGACAAATGGTATTTGACTGTACAAAATCAACCACTGCCTTCTTGGTTACAGACTTGAAAGTTTTGGCCTCAACCCATTTGGTAAAGTAATCAATGGCCACCAGAATGAACCTATGTTCGTTGGATTCTACTGGATCAATGGGCCCAATGACATCCATTCCCCAAGCAACGAAGGGCCATGGTGCCGACATTGTGTGCAATTTCGATGGCGGCGAATGAATCAAATCTCCGTGTATCTGGCATTGATGGCATTTGCGCACAAAACTGATACAATCTCGCTACATAGTGAGCCAATAATACCCTGCTCGAAGGATCTTCTTTGCCAATACATATCCGCTCATGTGTGGTCCACAAACTCCAGAATGTACTTCGGTCATGTCTGCCGTAGCTTGTTTAGCGTCTATGCATCTTAATAATCTGAGATCTGGTGTTCTTTTATATAACACTCCTCCACTGAGGAAAAATCCACTTGCCAACCGTAGAATGGCTCTCTTTTGATCTCCTGTGGCCTGTACCGGGTATATCCCCACCCTGATGTACTCCTTGACATCGTGGAACCATGGTTCACCATCTGGTTCTTCCTCTATCATGTTACAATAAGCATGCTGATCACAAACCTGAATATACAACGGATCAACCAGTACTTGGGCTTTCATTACAGTCCTCGTCACATAGATGATGGCAAACTCCGTGAGTAATATTTGCCACTTCGCCAGTCTCCCTGTGGGCATAGGCTTTTGAAAAATATACTTCAACGGATCCAAGCATGAAATGAGGTAAGTAGTATAGGATGACAGATAATGCTTCAATTTCTGTGCCACCCAAGTTAAGGCTCAACATGTCCTCTCAAAGTGAATGTACTTAACCTCATAAGCCATACACTTCTTGTTGAGATAATAGATGGCTTGTTCCTTCCTGCCGGTGATGTCGCGCTGCTCCAATACACAGCCAAATGAATTCTCCAGGACCGTTAAAAAAAGAATCAACGGTCTCCCTAGTTACGAAGGAACCAACATAGGGGATTTGACAAATACCCCTTAATCTTATCGAATGCTTCTTGACATTCTTCAGTACATTCGACTGCAACATCCTTGTTCAGTAGATTAAAAATGCGTTCACAAGTTGCTGTGAGTTTAGCAATAAACCTACTAATATAGTTCAACCTTCCCAACAGACTCATTACTTCGGTCTTGTTCTTTGGGGGTGGAAATTCTTGGATGGCTTTAATCTTTGATGGGTCCAACTCAATGCCTCGCCGACTGACTATGAATCCCAACAGCTTTCCGGATGGAACACCAAATGCACATTTGGCAGGGTTGAGTTTGAGGTCGTACCTGCGAAGCCTCTGAAAGAACTTCCTCAAATCTGCGATGTGGTCGGCCTGCTGCTTTGACTTAATGATCACATCATCCATGTACACCTCAATCTCTTTATGGATCATATCATGGAATACAGTGGTCATTGCTCGCATGTATGTTCCCCAGTGTTCTTCAGACCAAAGGGCATTACTCTGTAGCAATAAGTTCCCCACGACATGATTAATGTCGTCTTCTCTGCATCTTCTTCATCCATCAAAAGCTTATGATACCCAGCATAGCAATCCACAAAAGATCCGATTTCATGTTTGGCACAATTATCGATCAAATATGGATGTTGGGTAACGAAAAGTTATCCTTTGGGCTTGCTTTGTTCAGATTGCGATAATCAAGCACACCCTGATTTTTCCGTCCTTCTTCGGCACTTGCACCACATTAGCCGACCAATCAGGATATCGAGTGACCCGAATAACCTTTGAATCCAGCTGTTTGGTTATCTCTTCCTTAATCTTCACACTCATATCAGTTTTGAATTTCCACAATTTTTTTTGACGGGAGGGAATGCCGGGTCAGTGGGCAATTTGTGAACCACTAAATTGGTGCTTAAACCCGGCATGTCGTCATATGACCATGCAAAAACGTCTTCGAATTCAATAAGTGTTTTGATTAATTCCCCCCTAATATTCGGCTCAATATGGACGCTTATTTTAGTTTCCCTGATGTTATCTGCGTCCCCTAGATTGATGGCTTCTGTATCGTTTAAGTTAGGCCTGGGTTTTTCTTTGAATTGACTTAGTTCCCTACTAATCTCTTTGAAGGCTTCATCCTCATCGTATTCGAACTCATAATCTACTTCTTGCACTATTATTTCGGAGTCAAATTGATTTTGTAGACTGGGTTGAGGATTCCTTATGCATGCCATGTCATTAGGGCCAGTATAAAGAGAACTGTACAGAAAAGAGAAAAGAAAACAAAATTAAAACAAAGAATGATGAAGAAGCTATTAAATTTATTGAAATATAGGATAATAAGGTTTTGCACACTTGGACCGACTGAAAAAATAAAAATCTGGATTACAACCTTGGAATAATCCAGACAAACAAGAAGGAAAATCAGAGCAAACTACCAAGACTCCTTCCGAGAGGGAAGAGGGGTAGCCCTCCAATTATTGAGCTTTGCCTTGGGACCCACAAACTGCACATCTGCCTTGCTTGACCCTTCCCCATCTTCTACCATGTTAACCTCGTCAAATAACCTTTTGAACCCTTTATGCAAATCTCTATCAGCACCAATTAGTGACCCGAAAACTTTTGGCGACAGTTGCTTTCTGATACCTGTCCTGACAAAAGATCTGGATAGACGCGGGATTGGTTTTGGCAAAACCCATGCCTTCTTTTCATTTTGCGGGCTCGTCTCACATCTGTCGTAGTGGGCTTAAACCCCAAACCGAAAGTATCCAAATTCTTCGGAAGAGAAACTGGCTGCACGATGCCTTGGAGATCAGCACCCAAACCTTTACCCAGTATGAAACCATTCTTTAACATTTCGAAATCCACCATGACAGTTGCGGCTGTTACTCTAGGAACTGGGATGCTTTTCCCCTCTGGGACCCTTTTCACTGGTACTGTGTCAGAGACTTGATATACCCACGACCCCTGGCCATCTTCCACTTCGATGAAGGGTACAATGGCATCACCTAGGGCACACATATTATCTTCACCATACGACACAATCTCCTGTCTGTCCCACTCGAATTTAACCACTTGATGCAACGAAGATGGCACTGCTTTGGCGGCATGGATCAAGGGTCGCCCCAACAAAAGGCTATACGAGACCGCCACAACTAGCCCTTGAAACTCCATGGTGAACTCCACGGGCCCTATTGTCAATTATAGTATTATGTCACCCACAGAATCTTTGCCTCCGCCGTTGAATCCTCACATCCAGACACTGTTCTTATGAATTCTATCATCATCGACCTTTAGCTTATTCAACGTGAAAAGAGGACATATATTTGCACTGGACCCATTGTTAACCAGAACTTGTGTGACCACCGAGTCTTCGCACTTCATCGTTAGATAATAGGCCCTGTTATGTTCTGTGCCCTCCACAGGCAACTCATCATCTGAGAAGGTAACTCTGTTTACCTCAAATATTTTATGTACTATCTTCTCCAAGTGATTCATCGAGATCTTGTCAAGGACGTGTGCCTCATTCAATATTTTCATCAGCGCCTGGCGGTGCTCATCTGAGTGGATCAGCAATAAGAGCAATGAGATCTGGGCTGCTGTTTTCCTCAATTGTTCTACAACAGAGTAATCCTGTACTTTCATTTTCTTCAAGAATTCTTTCGCTTCTTGTTCTGTCACAGCTTTCTTCACCAATACAGGGTTATCTTTTGGGAATTCTGGCTTTTCTCAACTCTTTAGGGGCAAAGCACCTCCCTGAACAAGTCAGACCCTGAGCTTCACAAACTTCTTCCTTGATCTCCTTCCCTGAGTTACTAGCTTTATAATAACAGGCTCTATGCAAGCACCCTTCATGACTACAACAGGTTTACTTGCAACCTCCGGTATTACCACTTTTACTTGTTCTGGCTTCACTGCAACAGTGCTCGATGACCCTTTCTCGGCCACCACAACTGGCTTGTTATTCACCCCTTTCAACTGGACCTCTGACTTCCTGCTGGTCATCTTCTCTTTTGAACCGGTTTCACTGGAATGGATCATCATTACTGTTTGCGAGGGTTTCTTCGGATCTCCCTCTCTTTGTACCAGCTCGATCATATTGGTTTCGTGATGGGCCAGAAGTGGATTTTGATTGATGTTGGGTGTTTTCGGGGCTTGAACCTCGATCCGATGAGTGTCGATAAGCTCTTGGATAACTGTTTTTAATTTCCAGCATTTCTCTGTGTCATGTCCCGTGGCCCCTGAACAATACTCACAACTTACTGAGTGGTCGAGATTTCTTGGAGGAGGGTTTGGCAACTTAGCCTCAATCGGATTCAACATGCCCAACTGCCTCAGCCTGTGGAATAAACTGGTATATGATTCTCCTAGTGGAGTAAAAGCCTTCTACTTCTGTGACCTCTCATTCCTGAAGCCTTGGCTTGGATGGAAACCTATTCCAGAGGGGTTTCTGTAGGCTCTTGGAGGCGGTTATGTACTTTGGGGAGTTGGGTAGGTATTTTGTGGAGCTGGTGCACGCCATTGTGTGTGGGCCGGAGGTTGAATATACGTCTGAGCATGATGGACAGAGAAGTGGGGATCTGGCTGTGGGTAGTAATGCTGTGGTGGGCTATATGGAGTGTGGGGGTAAGTTTGAGGGTGGGGTTGTGGCTGGTTGTAGTACGGTGCTAGGCGCCTGGGCCACGTTCTCGACTCCACTGTTGCACCTTCCTCCTTTTTTCCTTCCCGACACTCCTCCAGTGCCGCTTTGGATGGTTTGGGTGGTCGCCTTGATCGCTGAATAGCTCATGATTTTATTGGACTTCAGTCCTTCCTCCACCATGCCTCCCATTTTTACCACTTCATTGAAAGACTTCCCGACTGCCAACACCAGGTGGCCAAAATAAGTGGGCTCTAAGGCTTGTAGGAAGTAATCAAAAATCTCTTTCTCCTTCATCAGCGGATCAACCCTCGCCGCCTGCTCTCTCCAACGAAAACCGTATTCTCGAAAACGTTCTCCGGACTTCTTCTCAATCTTTGTTAAAGACAAACGATCTGAGACGATTTCCAGATTGTACTGAAAGTGGCAGGCAAATGCTTGGTCCAGATCGTCCCAAGTGTACCATGATCTTAACGGGTATACCATTCTAACGCAGAGCCGCTCAGGCTCTGACTGAAGTACGCCATTTACAATTCATCCCTTTCTCCTGCTCCTCTCATTTTACTGCAAAATCCCCTCAGATGGGCCACTGGATCTCCATGTCCATTGTACAAGTCGAATTTGGGCATTTTGAACCCTGTTGGCAGTTGTACATTTGGAAATAAACATAGGTCTTTGTAAGCTACACTTACCTGACCTCCTAGTCCCCTCATATCTCTAAAGGACTGCTCCAAACTTTTAACCTTCCTGGCCATCTCTTCTTGCTCCAAATTCTTAGGAGGCTTCTCAATTTCTGTCGAGATACTAAGATGAGGAGGGTAAAGACACGGTTCAGGTGCTTTGAAAGTGGGTTCAGGAGAATAATATTGATTGTCCTACATTTGGAATACAGGCTCGCTGGAAGACCTGTGAAGTGGGGCTGGTGGAGGTGCCACAAAAATAGGGGTAATGGGCGGAGGAGGGTATGGAATTATCTTTGGAACTTGTGGTGTCTGAGAGGTAGTTCCCTGATGATGCTGATATGTGAGAAAATTTGGGGATGAGTCCGAAACAAACTGTTCGGGAGATTGGGTGGGTATTGGGAGGAAAGTAGGGTTGGCGGGATAGGCTGGTGGTGGCTGACCCTTCGTCCAGGCATGGTACATCTCAGCCATTTGTTGTTTTAACTTGTACATTTCATCTTTTATGGCTTGCACATCTACTTCTTCCACCTCAGCGCTTCTTTCTCTTTCGGGGCTAGACATGATCACTGGTATCGGTCCCTTTGTTCTAGTCTGATAATGGTAATGTGCCAGTACGCTATAGATAAACTAACTGCTTGAATTCTCTAGAAAACAATAAAGTTGTTAGTTTTTAGAGTTTAACAAATATGCAATTGCACGCTGGGATGCAATGCACCTAGGCAGTTAACCATTTTCTATTATGCATTTGCTTCGGTTGCGTGCGTCATTCCGGCCTCTCATAATTGTACCCCTTTTTAGCGCCTCACAAATTTTCCTTCATTTCATTTTCCCTTTTTTTCTTCTTTTAGTGGTGGTCGAATCTTATGTGGATTGCCTACGTATCATGTCCCCGCATGAATCATATCGTGCGTAGTTCTAGCCGATGTAAAAATACGTAGCAAAATATTTTTCACAAAGACAATTGCTTTTAGTATAACACCTTGAAAAAGTTACAAATTTTGAAAGTACAATAAAGCAAACTTGACAGGACCGACTTACAAACTTTAACAAGAAAATACAGCCTCAAAACAAATATTAAGAATCCATTAACGCCCTAAAATTTCCTGGGGCCCGCGAGGCATCATTCGACCTTGCCACAGACCTTTGTGCAAGATCCCTTTGGAGCCTCTCCAGATCGTTCATTATTTTCTTGACGAATGCATTACTGCTGCAAAAAAGGTGGTACGGGTCATGTCCTCACATACTCGGCAGTTTGACTCCTTCTCTAATCCTACTCTTTTCCTACAGCAACCGTCCTATCTGTTGATTCCGCGTTTCCAGCACTTGAGAGTTATGAAGGAGTTGATCTTGAAACTTATGCATTTGTTCCTCCATCCCGCCATCAGGTCATAGCATTTTTTCCTATCCGCTCTGAAATCTCTAGCTTGCCTGAATATTCTGTCTTCGAGAGTGACTATTGTTCCTTTCAGGATAGTGACGCTCCCCTCATAGTCCCTTTTCATTTTCTGCATATGAAGTGCCCACTCTTTGGCACCTTTATTCCATCTAGCCCGGATCCTTGCCAAGCTAGCTTCAGATCTTTCCAAATCCTCTTGGCATTCGCGGGTTTTCCCTTTTAGTTCGTTCATGAGTTTTTGGTTAGCCCGACTCCTTTCTGGTTTTCTGACAGCTGTTGCCATTTTTCGGATCTGAGCCTTAAGCGCCTAATTTTCTTGGATTAATTTTTTCTTTTCCCCATCATCTGCAGTGACTTGAACATACTTTTCAAATTGAAGTTCCATGGCTTCCTTCTCCAGTTTGCTTATTGTGGTCCTGTACTCGTGTTCCTTAGCCAACCAAGCCCACGGTTCTTGTGATGCCTCAACGAATTCCTGAATGTGAGGTTTTTTGGTCAGCCGTTCTGGTTCGTCCCTTGTAATGTTCTTCTTTCTGTACTTGGTAAGATAGGTAGGTGAGACTTCGCCTCCAGATAGGTCACACACTCGAGTGCTTTTCGTCATATACCGGCACTCGTTCCAAATAGAACGAACTGTTTCTTTATAAAATTGGCCGTTGGTGCTAACCTCGACTGCATATATACTGAGATCTACATCTAGATGTATCACTTGACACCTTCCTAATTGTCTCATCACCCGGTAGGAGCATAAGGCTGAATACCTCGAAGTCCCATTAGGAGGAATTAAGGTCCCATGGCGGGCATATACACAATTTCCTCAACAGGAAGCCAACCCAATGTCCAATCTATTTGTACCGCACTGATGGCACGGAGGCGGGATACCTAGTATCCAAACCCTTCTGGCAATCTAAATCTTGAAACCCTCGTGTCGAACTCTTCAATACAGCTCTTATTCTTAGATCCATAGCTCATATACTGAAGGTGATGACACAAGTGCTCGATCATCCACATCTGTAATAGCAAATTGCACCCCTCGAAGAAATCTGCCCCAGCTTTACAAGCTGTGAGAGCTCGGTATATCTCGGATACTATCATAGGGGCAAGATTGCTCTTGGTGTTGGTAATTAGGACCTTGATGACTCCAGCCACCCTCAAATCAATATTCCCATCTTTCCGGGGGAACACCACAAGGACTAAGAATGCCACCATGAAGGCGAAACGTCTATGTTCATCCCATTTTGTCTGATTCCCTTTACTATAAACCCCGTTTTCTGGATCGTTAAACCCTCTTATATACCCTTACCTCTGGTATATGAAACGTAGAGTGGAAAAACCACCATCCAACTCAGAGTACGGGACTCCCTTGCTTATCTTTAGCAAATCCGTAAATTTGTGTGAATTAACGGCTCTTGGAGCGATCAGATATTTGTGCCTCAGACCTTTAGTGATGTCCATATAACCTACTATCTCCTCCAAGGTTGGGGTGAGTTCAAAATCTGAGAAGTGAAATACGTTATGGGCCGGGTCCCAAAACGTAACCAAAGCCTTTATGATATCACATCTGGGTCTAATCTTTAACAAACCGGTGAGACCTCCGAAATGTAGTTTGACCTTATCTTGATCCAATTCTCCCAGATCCTCCCACCACAAACGCAACTCCAAAGGGATCTTATTCCTAACTGTTACTGGCAGACTTGGACTCGTGCTCATTCTGCATGTTTATTTAGGATAATTAGGTAGAATTAAGACTTATTTGACTCAAAGAAAAAAATATTAAAATTAACACACATTTTTTCAAAAAAAAAATAAAAATAAAAACTTGGTTTTGAAAATACGGCCTTTCAGCACTTCGAGAACGAAGATTTTGAGGCTGTGTTGGCTAAACGTCCAAAACCTTGAAAAATGACCAAAGGTGGTTGTTCTCGCAAAAGCAGCCTTATGGCGTCCTTTTAAGGGCATTTGGCCATTTTTGACCAGAATGACATCACCTAAATTTATGGCAAAACAACGACATTTATTTACCCCTATTTTTCAAAATATAGTTGAACCCAATATGAGTTGCCTACATATCCCACATTCGGTGAGAATCAAACTTACGTAGTTCTGCCAAATAAAATAAAATATTTTTGAAAAAAAAGACATTTTTTTTCTTTTTCATTTGAAAATAGAAGAAGCTATTTTTGAAAATAATATTATTTTTCTTTTCCCCTTTTATTTTATTTTATTTGGCAAACAAAAACAAACTAAAAATAAAATATTTTCCTTTTTTTTTTCATTTTCAAAAAAAAAAATTCGGCAGAGTTTTGACACTATTTGGACATTAGTATTTTCAAAATAGGTGCTTGACTCTCTTAACCCTCTACACCGTTATTTCTCTTTTCTTCCCCCTTTTTTTCTTGTTTTTTTTAATTTTTTCCAATATTCAAAAGCTGGTCAGCATGCAAGTCCGAAGAAAATAAATGCACAAATAGTGCGTAAGATGCATCAGGATGGTCTTTTTTATTTTAAATGCACCTGTCCTAGACAGACCCAACCCCTGTGTCGAGTCCCCAAAGTCAAAATGCACATGATACAAATAAACGTTCCTACTAGGGATCCGGCATGAGACTTTATTATACTAGGTTTAAAACCTAGGTGTATTGTTCTAGACCTGGCTTACCCGAGCGAACAACTCGAGCCGGGGGGGCTGCGTACCAGTAACCAAAAGATAATCCGACTTTGCAACTTGTCCGAACCTCTTTCTATTTGGGATATGACACTACCATAAAGAAGTCACGACCAGCGTGCACTCCTCAGGAGAGAGAAGAGAGGGTTTCGTAGCAGTTCATATACAGTTCAGATAATATCAAAGCGGTAAAAGCAACGTTTAGCACATTAGGCCAAACATGTAATAAAATCAGACAATAAATAAAGCCAAATATAATAATTATTCTAAGCTCGAATTCTTGAACCCTGAACCAGTGATTTTGGGTCAAAAGATCCCCAGCAGAGTCGCCAGAGCTGTCACACCTCCTTTTTTACACCCCGAGGGATATACAAGGGAGTATTTCCAATTTTAAGTGACATTATTCGAAATGGGATTATTTATTAAGAGATTCAGAGTCGCCACTTGGGAGATTTATGGTTTCCCAAGTCACCGGTTGAATCCCGAATCGAGGAAAAATGACTCTGTTTAACAGTGCGCGAACCAGAAATCCGAATAAGATTTTCTGTTAACCCGGGAGAAGGTGTTAGGCATTCCCGAGTTCCGTGGTTCTAGCACGGTCGCTCAACTGTCATATTCGGCTTAATTACCTGATTTTTAAATAATTATGAACCTATGTGCAAATTTAGTCTTTGACCACTTTTATTTAATTATTATTTTTTAAGAAAATGCAACGCTATTTAAAATATGTTTCGGTCCACGTCACATAAATTCACCCATGGCCCGTGGCACATTTTATCTAACATTGAGATTTGGATTTGGGTCCCTTAAATGGGAACCGAGTTCAAGAAGGTAAATTATTAAAATGACGTGCCTAAAGCAACTATGTATTTGCAACTTTGCGAGGGCCATGAAAATTCACTAAATGGCACGCCTCGATTTCTAAGGGTAAACAAGATTAATAAAATGAGGGCCATGCAATTGTTATTTTGTTTGGCACGTTCCCCCTCAATTTCATTAAAGGAAAAGCATCCAACTTAAGTGAACTACAAATATCTATATTTAACTAATTAAGCTACAAGAAAGTAAAATTGATACTAATCCCGTATTAGACCGCGAAGTCAGCGATTTCCTTAGTCTTGTGACCATGTCCTATTACAATACTAACCACGTCCTATAGCTAAGTGACATCCAATTTATAATAGTTTCCAATTCTGGCTTCACGTATAACTTATTCCAACATGAGATAACCTTACTGATTTTAATCTTGTGAATTGGCAGACTTCCATATTTGGCATAACTATGTGCGACCTTGACGTAAACTAAACTGGGGGACAATGGTTATATTACATCTATCTACTATAACAAAACCAACACCACAAGTAGAATAAAATAAATAAGCTTAAGATCACTTAAAGAGCAAAATAAGAATTCATACCTATTTTACCAGATGCTCTTAAACTACCAGGAAGTCATTCAATTAAACAATTTAAGAAGCAAAATAATGCCAAGATTTATTCCTCATTTTTTAAACTTCTAAATCTTAACAACTCAACTTCACCCCAACATCTAAACTTCACCTATTAACAATTCAGCTTCACCTTAACATTCACCTTCAACTCTGTCTTAACATGGATTTTACACTACTACTTGACAACTTGAACTCAAACATGCTTTTCTCAACAATAATGAATAAAGAAGCTAGTATGCTATACTAACATTGTCTGATTTTCAATTATAACCATCTTTCGACTAACACACTAATCAAATTTCACAGTTACATAATGATCATGAAATTCAAGGGACAAGAGGTCCAGTTTACAAATATTTTCATATCTTATGCAATCGTCAACTCATTCTTCAGTTTATACATCAAGTGATACCCAAAGAGGGATGAGACATACCCGGAATAGAAAAACGATGAATAAAAGTGAGGTCAGCAATCAGCAGTAGCAAGGGCAAGAACCAGTAGCAATGACAATCCAGGATGACCCAAATTAAGCTAGAAGAGATTCAAATCAACACAAACTTTGCTCAAATTCTCTAAACCAACTCTTAAGATCTCCAAATTTGAATTGTTTCACCTAAAACACACCAAAAATTCCTCCAGGAACTGGAAAGTGAAAGAACCTTAGGAAAATTCAATAAAACAGTACAAGCAATTGTATTTTCAAAATCTTTCCTGTTAACTCTCTCAAGCTCTATGTGTTCGGTTATCACTTAAACTCTCAGGATTTTTTTTTCTATTTTCAGTGTTCTTAGAGTCTCCCCATCTTCTGTTCTCTCCTTGTGTCCCCTCTATCAGAATCTCTCAATGTTCCCTCAAGCTCTTCCCTTTCTCTCTTAAACTCTTTGTCTATTCCCTCTATTCAGTTTTTTAACTCTTATGCTCCAATACTTAACTCTCTCTATCTATCTCTATTCTATGTTTTCTCCATGTGTGTTCAATTGTCAAGCTCTCTTTCTATTCAGTATTTTAGGGTGTTTTCTATGTCCTCTTTTTTTCTCACTTGTATTCTACCTCTCTTTTTATATATTTTTTTCAAACATCTTTTCATCTAGATTTTCAGGCACCTAGTGGATAATTAATTATTCTATATCAGCCCTTAAAACCAGCAAGTGTAGTCTCCACTATTAGTTATCTTTTAACTTTTCAATCCCACTTAGAAATGTCCCTTTTTTTGTCATCAATGCCCTACTTATTAATTAGCAGCCCTTATTTAATTATTTAGGTACCCTAATTCCCAAACTACCCCCTAAAACCTTTGTGAATTACTCATAAATTATTAGCAGCCTTTAATTATCTCTTAACCCCCTGATTTATTACAAACAACAACAAAAACCAAAAGCCCATCTTCAGCTGATTTGAACAGCTAGAAATGAGAACTGATTTGTTGTACAGACCTTCCCTGGAATTTCAAAAATAAGAGAAAGCTGATTTTCAACCAATCCACATACGCATTCAAACTCAAATTCTGACCCATTCCATACTAGAAGCCCAAGGTAATGTAGTAATCCCCAACCCAAAACTTTAGACCAACAGGAATTGCAAATGAGATATAATCGATTAAGCACCATAATGCCAAGAACAGAGGAAAATATTTTCGAACATTTATCAAAAATTGAACACGATTAGACTTCACACTTACAATCTCACAATTCTCTTCTAAACTCATAGTATTCTGACTGCCTGGTTGCACTTTGGCTTTACAAGACTACTGCTTTCTTTTTACTTGTTTCCTTGAGACTGGTATGTTCTAATTTTAGCTTCAGCATCAACCCAATGTGCTTACTTACAGCCTTTATATGCATGGCTACTTTACTGTCCATGTAAAGTTTAATATGTAACTTAGTATGCTTACTGTTTCTACTGCGAGACTTTGCTCCATGTCCCATTACCCCGATGTGATTGTGAATAGTGACTTAGGGCATGGCAATAATAGTTTTTGTCCATGAACTGGGTTCTGAATCAATGAGGTCTTAACCTCTAAAACAGGCTGGAGGTTATGCCAGCACATCCCATTGCTGGGTATGTCTATCAGCCTACCTTTCTGGTGTTCTTGTAAATTCCCCACTCATTTATACCCTCATGTGTTCTAATCTTAAACTATTCCCTTTCCCTTTTCAGAGTTTCACTTCTGTACTTGCACTCTCTCTTAGCTTCTAAGTTCTGCCCCCCTCCTGTGAGCCTTGCCTTGGGACCTTGAGTTCCCGCAGAACTCGGACACTTGAGGCTAGCCCTTCCACACTACACTATATCCTAATCTAGTTACCCATTTGGGTGGGAGCACTGCCCGGAGTCCATATGAGGCTCTTATGGAACTCTGACACAACCAAATAAGATAAAGGCTTTGAACATTGATCTCCTGAAGTTGTTCCATCTCATGTTTCAGACAAGGAGCCTAGGCTCCCCTAATGTATTTTTTTTATTTTTTGACGGTAATAACATGGTAATAAACTTCTGGGTTGATTGGTGAAAAAAAGAGGGTCAACCATGCATGCAAGGGGTAGATATCATGCTCATAGGGAATTACTACACTTCTGCATTCATATATCTTGCCTACAGCTTTGCACTTTTGCATTTATATATATACCATGACTATAAAGTTCTTTGCACTTCTGCATTATATAGTTATCATTCCTATAAGAATTCCTGCATCTCATATAGTTATCATGCCTATAAGAATTTCTATATTTCATATAGTTATCATGCCTATAACACTTATGCATTTCATATAGTTACTATGTCTATAAGACTCTTGCATCTTTCATGTAGATGCCATGCCTATAAGGAATTCTACACTCTCCTATGATACTATGCTTGTAAGTACTAAAAATCTGAACCTCGCACATGCATTTAGAGAGCATGTCCATAGGCCACTCTGAATATTGCATATGCACCTGTCACTAGGCAAATATGTTTATAGGTCTTGAATAATCAATCACACTTAGATATCATGTTATAGGATCACTGCATCTTCACTATGTCTGCATGTGACGACCCAAAGTGTCATCACCTGTTTTCCTTATCTGTTCCGTGCTTCCGAGGCCTTGAAAACCTCATTTTATATTGCCTCGACGTTGCGTGCGCAGTCCGGGCGCATAGCCGAATTTTTTTTATGTTGAAGTATGTGAATTCTGTGAAAATTTTGAGAAATTATGATATTAATATTGATATAGTTGACTTTGGTCAACATTTTTGGTAAACTGACCCGGACCCGAGTTTGGACGATCCCTGAAGGTCCGTAGAAAAATATGGGACTCGGGCATGTGCCCGGAGTCAAATTTCGAGGCCTAGAGCCCGAGATATGAATTTTCCTATTAAATTATTTTCTGAAATTATTAAGGAGAAATGAAAATGAAAATGAGTTAGAAAATATAGGTATCGGGATTTTATTTTGGTTCCGACGCCCGGTACAGGTCTTAAATATACGTTAAGCGCTATCTGTAAAGTTTGGTCGAAATCGGACGTCGTTTGACGTGTTTCGGACCTAAATATCAAATATTAGAGGTTGATGAACTTTGAAATGAAAAGTGATGATGTTGGGGTTTAATTCGTTGATTTTGATGTTATTTTAGCGATTTGATCGCTCGAGCAAGTTCGTAAGATGACACTGAGTGAGCGTGTGTGTTTGGTTGGGAACCCCGAGGGCTCGGGAGTGTTTTCGGAGGTGTTACGGGGTGAGTTTCCCTTAAAAATATTGCAGAAAACCTGCAACAGATGCCCAAGCCTTTTCTTTATCGCGAACGCACTCCATCCCCCGCGTTTGCGAAGCACCAGAATTCCCATTATCGCGTTCGCATACGACATCTCGCATTCACGTAAGCCAAAGTTGGGACCCCTGTACTTTCCTCTTCGCATTCGCATCTACACCATCGCGAACACATAGCCCTGCAGCCTTCCTCATTGTGTTCGCATGGGCCTTCACGCGTTCACATAGAACAACCCAGGACCTCCCCTGCCTTCCTTCTTCGCGTTCGCGTAAGGCATATCGCGAACGAAATGCTTCCCAGCACTTTCTCATCGCGAACACGACACTACTGTCGCGAACGCGTAGTGTATTTTTGCCCAGTGAAAATTTTAAAAACGGGACGGAACCAGTGTATTCGAATTTCTCACTCTTTTATCACGAATCCTCTCCTCTCCCAAGCCCTAGGAAGCCATTAACGCCCCCAAGCTTCAAGACCCTTTGAGTAAGTGATTCCCCGCTTATTTCTTTCACTTTTCTTCCATTAATTAACTAGTTTCTAAGCCTAAATCATGAAATCAAGGTAGAAATCATGGGTTTTGAGTAAAGTTAGGTTTTTGATAATTTTGGGCGATTCAACCCCAATTTGGGGTTGAATCTTAAAACAAATTATATAGTTTCACTTGTGGGGGTATGGGTGAATTTATTTTGGTTCGAACTTCGTGTTTTGACCAAGCGAGACCGGGGTTGGTTTTGAAATTTTTGGACAGCATGTAAAAGGGCTCTTATTAGGCAATTTGGCCTGGTTTGTTGAGTAGAATTGATGATATTAAATACATTATGTATAAATACGATTGAATTGGAGCGAAATTCGAAAGGAAAGGCATTGCTTGAGGACTGAGTTGGCTATAAGCCGTCGAGGTAAGNGACGAGTGTCTATACACCGGAGTCTAGCATGACCATGGGTATTTGTTTGTACATGTTTGTGAGATAATTTGGAACTCTTCTAAGCTAAATTATAAATTGCTACAAATGTGAAGAGTTTGAGAATAAACTGTGAAATATTAATATTTTGGAACGTTGGCTTGAGTGATAAATACTATTGAGTAAAAGTTGAAAGTATTGAAAGGAGTTGTGTTATTCCCTTGCCGGGACTCAGTTGTTAATTGTGTTATTCCCTTGCCGGGACTTAGTATTATTTGGGTTATTCACTTGCTGGGATTGGTTGTGTATTGTGTTGAAAGAAAAGGGATCGTGTGGCACGCCGACCACTTATATAATGTGAAACGGGATCGTGTGGCAC
>MU728302.1:8100-32190 GCA_026770625.1 Nicotiana glauca
ATGGTGTAATAAGGGGGTCAGCAAGCAGTAACAGCAGTGACAACAGTGAAATCACAGCTTCCTGGTAGTCCCAGCTACCAGACACTCCCGAACTACACTGACCTGATTCCCGTTTAGCCCGGGATATGTAGGCAACCTCTGAAGCAGGGTGCGGTCAAACTTTTCAAAATGCTTCACACGGAATATGTGAATGGGCAAAAAGAGGGGCACCTGTGAGCACGTGATTTTTGCCCTAAGCAAATTATTCCTAAAATCCAAACAAAATAATTTCTTATTATTTTTACAATTTTGTTGATATTTATTTTATTTTTGTGTTAATTAGTTACATAATAATTCATACTAAAATTACAAAAATATATACATATGCATTAGGATTTTTAATTTTTATAATTTTGAAACAGTTTAAAGAAAAATAAAAAAATAGCATTTTTAGTGTTTGGAAATTACTATAAAATAGATATTAAATAAATTTTTAGAATTTAATTAGTCTTAGTTTAATTTCACAATTTAATAGAATCAGAAAAAATATGAGAAAATATAAAAGAAAAGAAAATACAAAATACAAAGTGAAAATAAAATACAAAAAGAATACAAAAAGTAATGGATTGTGTAAAAATTTGGGCCAAATACACTAGCCCAAACAAAATAATACCCGCCCAGGCCCAAATTCCACCCGGTCTGCCTTATATGAATTAAACGACCTCGTTTAGAGGATTTAATCTGAGCCATTAAAACAACTGATCTAACGGTCAAAGTCTAATCTCATCAAGAAAATAAAACGGCAACGTTTTGCATCGATTAATCTGTGTCGTTCATTAGTTAATCCAACGGTCGTATTGGTTTGATTCCATTTAAATGAAACGGCACCGTTTAGTACCCATTCCATCTTAGCCGTTCATTCTCATGCATCCAACGGCTCCGGTTCATTGAGTCTCTTTTAATATATCAAAACCTAATAACCCTAAATCATTTTAATCCTTTCTTCTTCCCCGTCTAAACCTAGCCGCCTCCCTCTTCTCTCAACAGACCCCGCCGGAACCCTACCGGCGGGAGACGGTACCTAAGCCAATCGACCTCTAAAAAACACCCCAGAACCACCTCAAACTCCTGATCCCACCCCTGTATTTCTTTTCCTTCGAATCCCTTTCAATCTCCTCAAATATCCCAAAGAGTGTCGCCGGAACCCTACCTCCGGCGAACACTAGTTCATCCAAATAGGCCCAAAATCACACCATAACCCCTCTTGACCACCCTCAACCTGTTTCCAATGGTCTTGAGCCTTAAAGATCACTGGATTGGCTCAAATCAAAGCTTGAAACTTGCCGGTGACCAAAAGTTCAAGAAAAAATCAAGTTCAAGACCCCTGGGCTTTTGAGAGGTTTTTTGACAACTAAAAGAGAAGAAAGACTGTCAAGAAAACAAATAAATTTTAAGCTAAGTACTTGTTTCTTTTTCTGCTTCTTTTCTTCTTGACATGTGTGTTTTAGATATTTTCCGTATTTGTTTCTTAATTTTTGTTTAATTTTCATTAGGGTTTACTAATATTGTTAAAATAGCATCTTTTTCTGTTTGATAAAATAGTAATTAGATATTAGGTTTATAAGTAGATTCTGATGATTTAATGAATAAATTGATAGTATAATTGGATTTCTACAATTGAACCAGTGTGATTGTTTGTTTTGTTTTGATATTATTTGATTCTGATATTTGTTTGATAATCAATAGTTAGTCGATTGGTTATAGCTGTTAGTTGGTTAGTTTTGATTAATTAACAGTCAATTAAAACCTTGATACTGAAATTAACTCGTAGGTCAAGGGGGAAAATAGTAAAAGGGTAGAGGGTTAATTGGGTAAAAGGGCAGTAGGGCCCTTAGTAAATCTGATTTATATTCAGGGGTAGTTTGGGGATATAAAATGGAATATTAGTAATAAAACTAAGGAAGTAGGGGGAGTTTGGGTAGAGGAAAGTGGCAATAGAGTAACTTTTTAAGTGAAGTAGGGGCAAAGAGGGAATTACATAAGGGTAGAAGATTCTAGATAGGGCAATTAGTATAATTCTTAACAAATAAAGGGTATCCAATCGAATAATTAATAAAGAATAAGGGTAAAACATGAAATAAAAAGGGACTAATTCATAATTTCTGAAATATGAATTTTCCTCCTTTTTTAAATCTATAAATAGGCTGTAATGGGCATCATTTGATAAGTTTTGCAATCTGAAAATCTCCCTGAAGCAATTCTGCTATTCTAGATCTACATTTTCAAAATTAATCACTTCCAAAACTCAAAAACATTAAACTTAGTAGAAAATATCCAAAAAATTCACTGTTTCATTGATCTAAGTTCACTTTAAAGGCTGTTTTGTTGATTTGTCTCTGGTTCTAGTGATCAAAAGTACTGAGAGTTTGCATTGGCTTGTTCGAGTTCTGTTCTGCTGATTTCTATCATTCATTGTGGTTAAATTCTGGTCATTGAAGCTGTGTTTTGGATTTGTTGTGTTGATTCTGTTGCTGTTGCTGTTAATCATTGTTGACCTAGAGATCTAATTCTCTTTCTTCTCATATTTCTGCCCAGGTACACAGTTATTCTCATTGATGTAGTTTCAAGTTTTTTGAGCAATGGAATATACCGTGCATCTGCTGTTTCGAGTTTTTTTTTAGTAATATAAATGTACTGATTCGGATTTACATATAATCTAGCTAAGACAAATTGTATTCATTAGGAATAGTCAAGTTTGTAATTAGAATATGAGTTTTCGGACTGTTTTACTGATATTTGGACTATAATTGGACTGTGTTTTTGTAATAGGGCTTTAACAAAACTTAGAATCTATGGTATTAATGAGGTAGTTGTTAAATCTAGGACAATTTCGAACAATTAATGAAATTTGAAAACATTTCAGTGATCTCAAGTTATTGTTCAGCTTAGTATAGTTTTGATTGTTAGAAAACAGTAAGTAAAATAATAATTTTTAGGAATTTTTAGTTGTAATGACGTTTTCAATAATTAAATGATAACCTGTTTTGGTTTTAAAGAATTATACAATTTGCTTGGTTCCTATTTCACTAATATTCAGAATTTATAGATAAATGGATAAAGAAACAAATTTGAATTTAAAATTTAAAGGTTTTTTTCGTTAATTTTCCACACTGTTATTGAGTACACCAGGAATAGTTTGAAATCAATTCATCATGTGTTCATATCCTGTTTGCGTTAAAATTCAGTTCAGTGTAAAGCCCAGTGGCCTAATATGATTTTGGGCCTCAGTTCACCTAATACAAGCCCATGTCAATATTCAGCATGACTTGTGAAAGCCTGGGCCTGTCTAAGGCCTATTATCGATAGACTTTTAATAGCATATGTATATTGGGCCTGTTAAAGAAAATCTAAAAATCGGAGATTGTGTATACACAATAAATAAATGTTTATATAACAAATTAATTAGGTCTTTTTACTTTGATTTAAGGACAAAAACAAATAGAGAATATAGTTTACTTAGGATTGGCCTTTAATAATATAAATGAGACGATCCTCGCCAAAGCAAAAAAAAAAATGCGGGGCCCTCAATAAATGATCAATTCAAAATACTTAGAACTAGGAGGACCATTTAGCGAATTTCATGGTCTTTCCCAAAGTTAATAAACTTGTAGTCTCTTTAGGCGCGAATGTTAATAATATTACCTTCCTAAATACGGGTGCACATTTATGTGACCCCAATCCAAATCCCAACGAAGTCGAAATATGTTAAAAGCCACGGGCGTACTGGTACGACGTGGTTCTAGATACATTTTCACGACGTTGTAATTCTTGTAAAATAAATAATAAATAGAATAAAAGCGGGTTATTAATAAAAGGTACATAAAAATAGAAAAAAATGGGAATCAGATAAAATCAAATACAACAGTTGAGCGACCATGCTAGAACCACGGAATCCGGGAATGCCTAACACCTTCTCCCGGGTTAACAGAATTCCCTATCCGGATTTCTAGTTCGCGGACTGTTAACAGAGTCATATTTTTCTCGGTTCGGGATTAAACCGGTGACTTGGGACACCATTAATCTCCCAAGTGTAGACTCTGAATAAATAATAATAAATCTCATTCCGACTGTCCTTTAATTGGAAAAATTCCTTTACGGCCTTCACGGGGTGTATTAATTCTTCGTGAAAAAGGAGGTGTGACAATGATGATAACAAATAATTTCATTCAAATACGCGGTAAAATCAATAACCGGGATGGACCAAGTCATAATCCCCAACGGAGCTCTACCCCACGCTCATATCTGGCGTGCCAGTCACCTCAATACAGCACTATGATGTGCAAATCTGGGGTTTCAAACCCTCTGGATATCATTTACAAGTATTACTCACCTTGAACCGGTGAAATCCCTAGCCCGCGATGCCTTTGCCCCTCAAATCGGCCTCCACACGCGACGGATCTAACCAAAATCAGAGCAAATACATTACAATATGCTAAGGGGACAATATCCAGTCGAAAATAATCGAGAGATAGCAAAAATCTCAAAACTAGCAAAGCCTGAGCTCGAAAAATTATTACATTACCGGATTCCTCGTCTCGCCACGAGTTCTTACATACCAAGAACTCCCAAATCCGAGCTCAAATGACCTATCAAATCCCAATTTGAAATATCAAAACTCAAGCCCTAGCTTTACCCCTTTTTAATGAATTTCAACCAATTTTCATGTTAAATCTAACATAATCTCGTGTATTTAGACCAATGAACTTACCTCTAATCATTCTCCCTTGAATCGCTCAACATGGTGGAAAATAATGCCTAGCTCGCGGAGGAAATAAAACTTTTAAACCCTTCTGCCAATAGCGATTGCCGCTTCTGCGGCCAAAATCCCGCTTCTGCGGTAATTATTAAAAAGACCAACTTCAGCTTAAGCGGTCCAGGTTCAGCTTCTGCAGAATTTCCCTTAACGGCTCAAAACCGCTTCTGCGGTGAAATACTCGCTCCTGCGGACCCGCTGATGCGAAAAGGGGTCCGTTTCTGCGAAACTACTAAGCCACACCTCAGACCGCTTCCGCGATCCCCCACCCGCTTCTGCGGAACCGCTTCTGCGGTAAAGACTTCCGCTTATGCGGAACCATCCCTGAGCTCGAATTCTCCTTTTGCGCCTGCCCATCCGCTTCCACGATACCGCACCTGCGGTCCTAAAACCGCAGGTGCAAAAACACCAGATACCAGCAACCTTCAGCAACACACAAGTCCAATTTTCTTCCCGTTGGCCATCCGGAATCGCCTCGAGGCCCCCGGGACCTCAACCAAAAGCACCAACATAACCCAAAACATCATACGAACTTGTTCCAATCATCAAACACATCAATCAATTCTAAAACCATCAATTCACATCGGATTCAAGCATAAGTTTCTTCAAAACTTCCGAAATTCACATTCGATCAAAAATCCGACCTAAACACCTCTGATTCAACTGAAATTTTGCACACACATCAAAAATCACCTAACGAAGCTATTGCAACTCTCGGAATTCCATTCTGACCCTCGGATCAAAATCTCACCTATCAACCGGATATCGCTAAAATGCTAACTTTACCAATTCAAGCCTAATTCTACACCGAGCCCCCAAAATCAATTCCGATCGTGCTCCTAAGTCACAAATCATCTCCCAAAGCTAACCTAATCACCGGAAATCACATCCGAGCCCTCTAACTCCATAGTCAACATTTAGTTGACTCTTCCAACTTAAGCCTTCCTTGAAGAGACTAAGCGTTTCATTTCTTATCAAAACCAATCCAAATCAATTCTAACACACCACATAACGATAACGAAACATGAAGAAGCATGAAATGGGGGAAATGGAGCAAAAACACATAAGACGACGGGTCGGGTCGTCACATCACCTTGTTCATATTCATACTCTATCTTGTTTGGCAGAGTAAGCACTCCAATCTCTTCTCCAGATTCAGTCATGCTTGTGAACTGAATGATGAAAAAAAATAATTAGTTCCACTAAGGCAGAAAATGCAGACTAATTGTAGATATTATGAAGGTAAATGTAGCAACATACAAAACTGAAAAAAAATACCTTAATCCACTCAGGCTTGACCATCTTCTCTTCAAAGTCAGTTAACCAAATATGCCCCTTAGTAGCTGACCATCTTAATATGTGAGGTATTGAGTTAGAATACATTGTAGCAAGCTCCGTGCTTACGGTCGAGCAATACTCATAAAGCCACACTTGCAAGGCTGATGAGCATCCCCGTATGAGATAAGAATGTACACGGGGATTTAGATGATGCCTAACGGGATTCCATAACCTGATTGAACGATTTAATACCCCATGGGTATGACTCAAACTGACCAGACTCTACCAAATAGAACCTAAAGTGGTCTATAAAAGACACGTGGTCTTTGTCATAAGGGAAAACAAAAAATTCCAAAAGATAAAGAATGCACAACTTGACTGCATCCTCACCGTTTACCCAAGATTTATGTGTTACTATGTTTTTCAAAATACGACTTCTCTACACTTTTTTTAGGGAAATAGCTATTCATTAACTTGGTAACATAACTAGAAGTATATCCATAATCTGTAAACTGATTCATATAATTTAAACCGGTAATTAAACCAAACTCTCTCAATGAAAAATTCAATTTTCCCCCCTTCAAGTGGACTAAAAAAATGATTCATTAGATTCATACTTCATCAGAAGATGAATAGCTTGGTTTTGTATGCAAATAGAGGGGATAGACAGTAAGTAACCAAAACAAGTATTTCTAAAAAACTTTAAAGCATTTGGAGACAATAACTCTTTTATCTTGCTAGGAATGCTAGGATCACACAAAGTGTGAAATCTAAGCACCCCATAATCCACATTATGTGGGACAAAATAATATCCATTTTGTACAAAATGATAAATTATTTTACATTAGTAAACTGCATAAAAATGAAGTATTAATCTACATATAACTACACAATCACTACACAAAAAGCTAAAAACAAATCAGGAAGAAAAAATACATACAAATCTGCTTCAAAAAATATAGCCTACCAACACATATAACTATAAAACACTACAAGACATCTACAGATATAAATATTATCTACAAAAATATAGGAAGAAAAAAGTAACTACAGCTTTGTTTCAAAATTTAAAAGTTAACGACAATATAACTACAAAACGACTGCAAAATAACTACAATTATAAACTGTAGAAAATCACAACTACAAATAATCTAGAAAATTAACACAACTAATCTATAATTTATCAAAACACTTAAAACAGATATTTTTACGTCCAAAACAAAACTAAAAAACTGGAAACGAAAATAATAAATGTTTACCTTCACCAAATTATTTCTGAACCAATTTTGGGAGTTTTTTGGACTGTTTCTTCGTTTTTTATTTTGAGGAAGTAGGAGACAACTTCGGTTTTTTAACTGTTGGAATTTTAGGGACATCTTCAACAAAGTCGTCATCTACACATACCTCTTTCCCCCTTTCTTTTGAGTTGTTTGCCGCCGGGTGTAGCACTTCCTCCAGCATCTACATCGTGCAAATGCTTTGTTCTCATCTCGGCACGGATTTATCTAGGAGATGAACTGTGAGTAGTAGGTTCCATTGCATGTGTAGATTTTAGTTGTTTTGTGGTGATTTTGGTGTTAAAACACCCAAATCAAAAGAGGGAATATCACCTATTGTAGATTTTTTAGGTATTGTTTTGGGAGATTTAATGTTCTTCATGGTTTAAATGGAGAATAATGAAGAACATGGGTAGCTTTTGTTCTATAAAGAAGAAAACAAACGCTAAACGTGGGGGAGTGAAGGGTAAGGTAAAACGTGGGTGGGGAGGGGGGGGTTATGGGTAAAGGTAAAATGTGGGGGGGAATCATGGGGAGGGGGGTTGAGCTGAAAGGAAAGAGAAAATGGGAATATACGGTCCTATAATTATGCGTCTTATAAATGCCCCACTAATTATATTCCTATTTTAAATTATGGTATATAAATGGTAATCTAGTATACTAAATGTAATTTACTCAAACCTTAAACATATAGGGTAAAAAAGTTTCCTAAGTGGGATAAGAATATAAAAATTGCATAACCAATAAGTTTCATATGGATCATTTGAGGGAATCTTACATAAATGTCCCAAGTAAGTCCCAACTTATCAACTTCTACCTATTAAATAGACTTATCAAAACTAGTCAAGCGCATATAAAAATTAAAAACTCAAATAAATAATGTTCTTTCTCTCCAAAAAGCACACGCAAATATCTCCTTCCATATTTTAAAGCATGATCAACAATATAAGATGCAAGACGGAAAAAAAATTTTATGGATGAGATTATGGTTGTTCAACGGGACGGGACGAAAGGGGACAAGACCAAAATAAATGGGACGGTGGCGAGACAAGATAAACGGGACGAAAAGGTAGGCCCATACCATCACGCTAACAAACAGGCTGGGACGGGACGAGACGGGATGGTTCGCGGGCCTTAAGTGGGCCTTTTATTAAAAAAATTAATTAATTAAGCAAAGTTTGGCAACGGCTAATTTTTTGACAATGACTAAGTTTTTAAAGTTTACAACGGCTAATTTTTTGACTTATTTAATAAACTTAAAACTTAATAAATTATAAAGAAACTAAGTAAAGAATATTAAAATATTAAAACAAAAGACTTGTAATGAAATATTTTAATAATTATAATAGAGTTATAATTTATTTAATATAATTTCAAGCCATTAAGTATGTACATAAGAGTGTAAAACAATTCATAAAAAAATCAAGGCTTAGAGCTAGACTTTTATTTTATTAATAGAGCTTTCAAATTTTACATACAAATATAATTCTTTTGAAGAACACTTAATCTACTTAGCCACCCTTCTAGGAAGGGTTCTGTTTGAACTAGGCCTCTTGGAAGCCAATTACAAATCATCATACTAATATTTGTAAGCTCCTATATAGCTTCCTTGTAACTTATCTATAATTTCTCTCGGATATTATTCTGGAATTGGCAATGTTGATTGATGTTCCATGAGTTCCGTGTCGTCATCGCTCCCATTGCTAAGTATCTCATTGTATTCTTCTTTCCTAGTGGTTAATTTTTCAAAACCAAGATTTTTTCTTTCTAAATTAACCCAATCTCTCAATAATACAAAAATTTCTAGGTTGTTCTCCGCTGATGAATGTCTATGATCCCCGATTAGAAATCTTGCTGCGCTAAAAGAACTCTCCGATGCTACTGATGATTCTTGAATAGCCAGGATCTTTCAGGCCATTATTGAAAGTATTGGAAAAGTTTTGCCACGCTCCCTTCACCATGCCAAAAGTTGTTCGTTGCCTTCTTCGTCTTTAATACTTTCCAATCCTTGATTAAGAGAAGAATCAAGTTCATCATCAATAGAGGAATCAAAACTTGTTATATCATCCATACCTTCACATAGAACTTCTACTCTAGCCTTAAAAATAGAAGGAGTAGTTTCACCACCTGTTGTTTCCATAGATTTATATTTATCAAACATTGATCTACCATAAGAATATATGTTAGCTTGGCAGCCTTCGAGAGATGGTTGTTCATTTTCTTGAATTGCTAAATTCTCATAAATTTTATGAATAAGTCCCTTTGCACCTCTTAATTTTAAAGATGGGTTAAGTAGAGTAGAAATTAAATAAACATGGGGAATAGGAAAAAAAATATTTTTTTAATTTTGCAACATGAGTTATTTCATCTATAGGTTTTCTAATTTTAGGAGAGGGATTAGTATTAGGACTAGGATTAGGATTACTACTACAATCACCTTTACTATTTTTTTTAAACAGGCCAAATACATTTTTAGGAGCCTTAATTTAAATACGAAACTAAATTGAAAAAGTTGACGTAAAATTAAATGCGTAAATAAAATACAAAAATAGAACACGTAAAGTAAACAAAAAAGTAAGCACTAAAATGATACACAAAAATTATATATTAAATTAGGAGATGGATCGAGTCATCGTGATTAAATATTGAAACATGAAAAAATTTTCCAAAATATTATACTTGACAAATTACTTTGAAGCTTGAAAGTTGCTCCAAAAATTTGTCCAAATACTTGAAACTTAGTTGATTATGAGAAAATTGAGAGAATAATTAATTTTTATGCAAAAAAAAATGAAGAAGGATATGAGTATTTATAGTTAAAATAGGGCCAGAGTGTAATTTAATAAATTTAGAGGTTAAATTAAAAGTTGGGGGGAGGGGGTATTTTGGGGGTGGGGGCAAATATGGTCGTTCATAGCCGCTGGGAATGGCTAAATTTGCAAACAAGGCCATTTTCCAACGGCTCTATTTCAATAAAAAAAAATAACATGCGGGACAAACGGGACGACATAAACGGGACGAAATGGGCAGCCCGTCCCATCCCCTTTACAGTTTAATATTGTCACGACCCGGATTTTTCACCCTCGGGAGTCGTGATGGCGCCTACTAATGTGAGCTAGGCAAGCCAATCCTTTAAGACTAATTATTTCATTAACTTATTATTACCTTTTAACAAACATAATGCGATAACGTATAAAAAACAGAAATTTAAATTAAGCAGAAGAAAACAATACAATCTCTGAAATCTGTATCTATTGCAACTACTTAGGCCTTAATCACCCAAAACCTGGGGTCACAGTGTCACAGACGGTCTAAGATTTACTACATAGAATGTCTGAAGAAAATATCAATATACTATTTCTGAATATAAGGAAAATGAAACAGGAAATAAGGGGTAGAGGGAGACGCCAGGTCCTATGGACGCCTGCAGGTCTAGCTTGGATCTCCGCGTGGACTGAAGGTAGCCTCCAAACTACGGTCCGAAGTCAACAGCACTATGATTTGCACAAAGGAGTGCATAGTGTAGCATCAGCACAACCGACTCCATGTGCTGGTAAGTGCCTAGTCTAACCTCGGCGAAGTAGTGATGAGGCTAGACCAGACTATCACATAAACCTGTGCAATTTAACTATATACAGCGAAAAAGAAATACAGAAATAACAGTCAAGTATCGGAGGGGGAGCATGTTGCGGGGAAGATATAAATTTTGAATAGAAAGACAACAGGTAAATGAAAGAAATAGCATATATCTCGGATATCCACAAAAAATCAAAATCAATAAATACACGGCATCACCCTTCGTGTTTTTACTCTCGTCCTCATCAAAGCAATCATATAAAGAAAATGTCGTGCTTTAACTCTCTTTACTCACCATGTAATCAACATAATCGGCACAGAATGGTACATCATGCGGCACGTCATCACCCTTCATGCTTTACACTCTTTCCTCACAATTATACACGACATCACCCTTCGTGCTTTAAACTCTTTCCTCAAGAAAACAATGCATGGCATCACCCTTCGTGCTTTAACTCTCTTCCTCACCCAAGAAACAATCACAAATAATAGGACAAGGGAATAAATGAGATTATAATAAGAATCCTGGCAAAGGAACAACAATTCAACAATTAAGTCCCGGCAAGAGAACAATATCAATAATCCTCAACATCCCGGTAAGGGAGATAACAAATAAAAAAATAATGGCCCGGCAAGGTTGACAACATAATACCTCTTTTCTTTCTCACTTTTACTTCACAATTCACTTCATAACTCGAGCCAATGCTCTAGAGATTCAATTATCAATTAAACTTTCACAATTCGTTACACATCTTGAGCCAATGCTCCTCAATGTTTATAGATCACAATTCCTTACACAAACTTTACACAACATATAGAAACCATCACTAAGGCATGAAAGATACAACGAAGTCATGATAATAACAATATAAGACTCACGGGCATGCTAGACACCAACGTATAAATACTCGTCTCCATGCATATACGTCGTACTCAATAATTACCACATAGCAAGTAGACTCAGCTCCTAATCCCTCAAGCTAAGGTTAGACCAAACACTTACTTCGATGCCACAAACACAATTCACGCTTCAATTATAGCTTTACCCCTCGATTCTACCACCAATTCATTCATATCTAGTCACAAGTTACTTAATTACATCACTGAACGCTAAAATGAATCAATTCGAATGCATAAAATGAATTTTCCAATACCCAAAAAGTCAAAAATTGCCCCCAGGCCCACATGGTCAAAACCCGATCACACATTCTCCCACAAACTCAAATATATAATTTGTTTTGAATCGGATCTCAAATCGAGGTCCAAATCCCCAAAGTTTTTTGAAAAACCTAGGTTCTACCCAAAACACCCAATTTCCCTATGAAAATCATTGATTTGAAGTTGAAATCATGTAAAGATGTTAAGGATTGAAGAAAAATAATTAAAACGGCTTACAATTGATTTGGAGAAGAAGAAACCTTTGAAAAATTGCCTAAGTGTATTTATGTTTTGAGAGGATATGAAAATGGGTTAAAATTTTGGCTAAGCATAAACGTTGCAGGTCTCAGAGGGTTCGCAATTGCGAACCCCGACCTCTTCTATTATGGGAATTGCGAAACATGCTCGCATTTGCGATCCCTTCAGGATTTTGGGACTATCACATTTGCGAATCATGTGTTGCATTTGCGATACATTAGCCTTCCAGCCATCATCGCATTTGCGAGAGGCTGTTCGCAAATGCGAAGTCGCATTTGCGATCCCTTCAGGATTTTGGGACTTTCACATTTGTGAATCATGTGTTGCATTTGCGATACATTAGCCTTCCAGCCATCATCATTTGCAATGGTGAAGTAGCATTTGCGACTCAGGCAGCCAATCCACTTCTTTCGCATTTGCGATGGTTAGTCGCATTTGCGAGCTCGCATTTGCAAAGCCTGCAGACCTGATACACCAGCTAAGAAAATCTGCAATGTTCTAAGTCCGAAATGCACTCTGTAGCCTATCCAAAACTCATTCGAGCCCTCGGGGCTCCAAACCAAATATATAAACAACCTCAAAATTATCCTACGGACTTATTCATATAATCAAATCACCAAAATAACATCATGAACATCGAATTAAACCTCAAGATCAATGAAATTTCTCAAAACTTCTTAAACATCAAATTTTGCATTTAAGGTCCGAATCACGTCAAATGGATTCTGTTTCTTACAAAACTTTACCAATAACACATATAAATCATATTGAACCTATACCAGGCTCCGAAACCATAATAAGGGCCTGATACCACCGGTTCCACATAGCATTTCACTTTCAAAATCCTTTATATTTTTTAGAAAATAATTTCTTTCAAAAATTTATTTCTCGGGCTAGGGACCTCGAAATTTGATTCCGGGCATACGCCCAAGTCCTATATTTTCCTACAGACCCTCCTGGACCGTCAAATCACGGGTCCAGGTCTGTTTATCCAAAACATTGACCGAAGTTAAATTAATTCATTTTATAGTCAAAATTTATCATTTTTCACAAATTTTCACATATAGGCTTTTTCGGCTACGCGCCTGGACTGTGCACGCAAATCGAGAATATCCTAAAAGAGGTTTCTAAGGCCTCGAAATGCAGAATTAATTTTAAAAATAAGTGATGACCTTTTTGGTCATCACATTCTCCAGCTTTAAAACAACCGTTCATCCTCGAACGCACCGAAGAAGGAAGTACCTGAGTCGGGGAAAAGATGGGGATAGCGGCTCCATATATCAGACTCGGACTCCCAGGTTAATGCCTCAGCAGGCTGACCTCTCCACTAATATGAATAGAAGGAAAACTCTTCGATCTCAACTGATGAATCTGCCGATCTAGAATAGCTACCAGCTCCTCCTCTTTAGGCAAGTCCTTGTCCAACTGGACTAAGCAAAAAAGAACCTTTTTCTATGGGTATGGTTGAAATTCATTGAAAACATATAGATGACTCGATATACAAAATTTGAGGACGCCTGGAGTTCAAAAAATTCTTCTGTGATACATGTATCACGCATGTAACTCATACAGAGGTATACATGGATATGCATATGATAGACATTTGATCGAAATATGATAAGACACTCAAATTATACAAGTGGAATACACAGATCATTTTTTATGTTCATCTTCTACATTGAATTTTTCAATTCAAATCATCTCAAAACTCCACCATATCATCCAAAAACTGAGATTCAAGCTTTTTAAGATGTACCCAATCTGTTGTAATAACACCCGCTCAAAAGAAAGGAAAATTTTGAATTTGTTCCATGAACTTCTTTCATGATTAAATTCTGCATTTAAGGTAATTATTTTACTTTATTTATCTCTTTTAAATTCTTGAAATTTTATAATTTGATTTTAAATACAAAGACAATAAACTTTGATTATAACTCTAATAGAGTTTTCAAGAAATTATAGCCACCCGAAGTGGTAAAATTTCTATGTCCTGCCATGATCAAATTCATATATGATTGTGGGCAAAGAAGTGGAAACTCATCCCATTGAATTTGTTTCATTCTCATTCTCTTAAGAGAATATGGTAGTGTCACGACCCTAAAACCCGGACCCGGTCGTGATGGCGCCTCTCGTGAAGACATGGCCTGCCAACTATTCCCAACTCAAAGTTAAACATCTAAACAGCAATAAACAGTCTAAGACATGATTTAATAATACTAAGCAGCAGATAATATCATAACAATGTGGAAGTACAACCCAAACACAGCCTAAACCGGAGTGTCACTAGTCATGAACATCTATAAGTCATAATATAAGCCTGCTAAGTCTATACGCTAGTACAAATGTCTGAATATAGATAGAAGTGTTAATGGAGGAGAAACACGGGACTGCAGATGCCAAATAGCTACCTCGTGAACTTTGAAGACTCTTCCTCTGAGCAACCAATACCCGCTGCCGGGTACAGAAACACCTGAATCTGTACGAAAGGTGCAGGGAGTAAAGTGAGTACTCCGACTCAGTGATTAATAATCATAAATAAAGGCTGAGTGATAAGAAATCATGAAAAATGCATCACCATGCTGTATAGAAGTAGTATACAACCAGTAAGAAAGCAATGAAGCTTTGAAATCTCTTAAAGTATCTTAGTTTAGTTTAAAATTCTTCAAAAATGACTTTTCAACAGTTAAGCAATTGAATGCAAAATAACTAAAACAGATAAGCATAGTGAATCTGCCCTTCGGGGACAATTACACAACTAAACATGTAAATAAAGCAGATAAACACATAAAGGTTCACCCCTCGGGCACAATGTCAACCACTCCGCCCCTCGGGAAATATATCAGATCAATACTAGCCCCTCGGGCAATCACATAGAACCATACCAGCCCCTCGGGATGTATCTTAAATCAAAATGAGTACCCACGCTCACTTGGAGTATGCAGACTCCTCGAGGGGCCCCTTACGGCCCAGGCGCAATATCAAGCCATCTTGTTGCATCATCACTAGGCTCTCGGCCTCATATCAATCAAGCCACCTCGTGGTGTACATATCTCAGGCCCTCGACCTCATAATCAATATTAGTGTATCACCGCTACGGCATGCAGCCCGGACCAAAGGTATCCTCACAACACAGGCTCTCGGCCTTACTCAGTCAAAAATTACATAAGCTACTCGGGCAATAGTAAAACAGTATTTCTCAGCCCAAACATCATTTGAAAATCTCATTTAAGTATTAAAACTGAGTAAACGTGGCTGAGTATAAAAAACAGTGGAAAATAACATGACTGAATTCAAGTATAAATTCAAAGCAGTGAGGAAATATCAATAAAAATCTCTGAAGGGTTCAAATAGTATGCATGAAGCCCAAATATGGCATTCAGCACAAATAATGATGATAGCAAATACATTTCAGTCAAATACGCGGTAAAATCATAAATCGGGATGGACCAAGTCACAATCCCCAAAAGTGCATGAACCCATGCTTATCATCAAGCACGTGCCTCACCTCAGTATAGCACTACGATGTGCAATCCGGGGTTTCAAACCCTCAGAATATCATTTACAATCATTACTCACCTCGATCTGATACAAACTCTAGACTGCGATACCTTTGCCCTCACGAATCGACCTCCGGATGCTCCATATCTAGCCACAATCAGTACATAGCCATTAAAATATGCTAAGGGAACAAGCCCACTCGAAAATATCCAATTTACATCAAAATCCCAAAATTGCACAAACCCGACCCCCGGGCCCATGTCTCGGAACCCGATAAAATTAACATCAATGAAATCCTCATCCGCTCACGAGTTCATGCATATCAAGAATACCAAAATCTGATCACAAACGACCCCTCAAATCCCTAGATTAAGATCTCCAATTTCCAAGCCCTAAACCCCCAATTTTGCTACTGATTTTCCATAGATTTCAAGCTCAAAATGTTAAAATTCATCATAAAAACAAGTTTAGGGTCCAAAAGTCTTACCTCCACGAAATCCTCTTGAATTCCCTCTTCAATTAGCTCTTCCAAGCTTTCCCTCGAATGAAGGGTGAATTATATACATTCTGACCCAGGCATTTTTGCACCTGCGGTCAATTGTGATGACCCGTCCAGCCGTCTCATGAGTTACCACTCTGTTTCCCCCATTTCTATTTCTTTATGCTTTGCTATCCGTTTTTTGTGGTATCGGGTTGGTCGGATCAAGTCCAGAATGATTTTGGTAAGGTTTGAGATACTTAGTCTCTTTTAAGAAGGTTTAAGTTAGAAAAGTAGATCGGATGTTGACTTATATGTTTGAGGGCTCGGATCTGAGTTCCAATGATTAGGTTAGATTTGGGAGGTGATTTATGACTTAGGAGTGTGATCGGAATGGCTTTTGGAGGTGCGGAGTAGAATTTGGCTTGAATTGGCGAAGTAGATATTTTGGCGATTTCCGGTTGATAGGTGAGATTTTGATAGAAGGGCCGGGAAAGAATTTTGAGAGTTGCAGTAGTTTCGTTATTCATTTTGGATGTGTGTGCAAAATTTCAGGTCATTCAGACATGGTTTGGTTGGGCTTCTGATCAAAAGCGTATTTCAGAGGATTTTAGAAGCTTAGGCTTGAATTCGATGTGTTTTGGATGATTTTATGTTGTTTGAGGTGTTTTGATGATTGGAACAAGTTTGAATAAGATTTTAGGATATGTTGGTGCCTTTGTTTGAGGTCTCGGGGGCCTCGGGCGAGTTTCGGGTGGTCAATCGGATCATTTGAGAGTTTAAAAAATTACAGATTTTGAGTTTCAACTTTTGCAGAGAATTATCTCTTCGCGTTCGCGAGTGGAGACTCGTGTTCACGTAGAAGGATTTGAGGAAGGCCAAAATTAAGCTTTCGCATCCGCGGAAGGCTGGGAAGTTTTGCATCGCGTTCGCGAGAAGACACTCGCGATCGCGTAGAGGAAGATGGGTCTGATAGACTGAAGGTCATTTGTTCATCGTGTTCGTGTAGGTGTTATCACGTTCGCGAAGGAGTATGAGGAAGAAGTATAATGACCCGACCGGTCGTTTTGAGCCCTAGCTCGTCCTTTAGCAGTTTGAGGCCATGAGCAGCTTCATTTCAGGTATTGTGACTTGTTCGTATGGTCGGAATTTAAATTCAGGAAGATCGGAGTTAAGTTTAAATAAAAATTCTCGTTTGAGAATCTTAAAGTTGAAAGAATGAACTAGGATTGGAATTTTGAGTAAACAACCTCGGAATCGGGATCTAAAGGTTCCATCAGGTTGTATGATGATTTCAGATTTGGGTGTATGCCCGGATTGGGTTTTGGATAACCCGGGAGCGTTTTGGCACCTATTGCGGAAGATAGCACGTTAGAAGGAATTTCTTAAGTTTGGCTTGGAGTGCATTTCAGTGCTATCGATGTCTGTTTGGGATTCCGAGTCTGGGAATAGCTCTGTATGGTGATTCTGGAGTTGGGAGCGTGATCAGAAGTGAATTCGGAGGTCCGTAGGTCCTTTTGGAGCAATTTGGCTAAAGTTAGAATTTGAAGGTTTTTTAGGAGTTTGACCGGAGGTTGCCTTTTTGATATCGGGGTCAGAATCCAATTCTGAAAGTTGGAGTAGGTCTGTAATGTCAAATATGACTTGTGTGCAAAATTTGAGGTCAATCGGACGTGATTTGATAAGCTTAAGCATCGAAAGTAGAAGTTGGAAAGTTCGAAGTTCATAAAGCTTGAATCGGGGTGTAATTCGTGATTTTAGCAATAATTGATGAGATTTGAAGCTTCAAGCAAGTCCGTAATGTGTTTTGGGACTGGTTGGTATGATTGGATGGGGTCCCGGGGGCCTCGGGTGGATTCCAGGTGGCTAACGGATCGAATCCGGAGTTTGAAGAAGTGCTGAAGCAGCTGGTATCTGGTATTTCCGCTTCTGCGGAAATACGACCGCAAAAGCGGCCCCGCAGAAGCGAGGAGGAAGCCGCAGAAGCGGTTGAGCGTGATGGCAGCTAGGACCACAGAAGCGGCCCTTGATCCGCTTATGCGGAACCGCAAAAGAGGAGATAGAGACGCAGAAGCAGAATTGACCAAGCGTGTGGACCGCAGATGCGGTCAAGGTTCCGCAAAAGCGGGACCACATCTGCGGAAGGGGGTATCGCAGAATCGGCTTTTGACCGCAAAAGCGGAACCGCTTAAGCGAGAATAATTCCGCAGGAACGAAAATAGCTGGGGCAGAAGCATTGTTTTAAAGTCGGATTTTGGCCATTTCTCTCATATTTTTCATGGCTTGGGCAATTCTTGGAAGGGTTCAAGAGAGGTTATTCATCAACAATGTTAATGTAAGTCATTCCTACCTATTTTGAGTTAAATTCATTAATTATATATGGATTTTAGTACGGAAATGGGTAGAAAATTGAGGGTTAGAGGAAGACCTAGAAAATTAGTGTTCTTGGATTTTGACCATGATTTTGAGTGTGTATTTAAGAGGAAATTATATATTTGAGTTCGTGAGTTCATGGGTAAACTTTGTCTTCGAGAAATTTCGGACTCCGGGCACGTGGGCCCGAGGGCATTTTTGTCAACTTTCCAATCGGGGTTAGGAATTGCTATAAATTAGTTTGTAATGAATATTTGAGCATATATTAATGGTTTGCATAACCATTGGCTAGTCTTGGAGCGTGGTGCATCAATTGGAGTCATCGAAAGAATGTCGAATGCTGGTTTTGAGTCTTCGAAGCGAGGTGAGTCTCCTTTCTAATCTTGTGAGGGGGAATTTACCCCATAGGTGAAGTAATTGATTATGTGCTCCTATTTATGGGGGCTACGTACGCACGAGGTGACGAGAGTCCGTGCGTAGCTACTATTATACTATTGTCCGGGTAGTTAGGACCCAAACGCATGTTGTACGTGGATTAATTGTGAACCCATTGGTAGCTTGAATTGCTTAACTCACATAGAATTAGTAAGTGAATTTCTAAAAGGATTAAACTTCATTTCTTAAATTGTTAAAGGAGAATTGGTTGATTTGAATAAATATTCCCCGATAAGTTTTTATTTGACTGATTGAGCATGTATTTTATGTGTGCATGCGTCGCATGGATGATTCATGAGTAGGATATGTGTTTATTTATGTAACGGGCCGAACGCCTCGATGAGAATAGATACATCTATGGTTTGTGTCGCTCGACCCTCGGCAATGCACAATTTACATTTCTGTTTGAGCAGGCCGTCGACCTCGGCATGATTTGCGCATGTCTGTGCTGTTGTCTTGAACTTCATTAAGTTACTATTGCCCTTTTGTGGCTTAAAAATATTTGGATTATAGTTAAAGAGAAATTCTGGAAAATCTGCCTATGAAGGAATTACGTGTTTACTTGTTTCCTCTATCTGGATTAAAATCATGTTTATAAAATAAATCCACTGTTTAGTATGGACATATTAAGGATGAATCATTATTGGACTGTTAGAGAGCGTCAAGTTGACCATCTCATCTCTATCCCTTCGAGATTAGGCGGGATACTCACTGAGTATACGTTGATTACGTACTCATACTACACTTCTGTGCATTTTTGGTTGCACGGGAATGTATACCTCTAGCAGCCGACTGGGCGTGGCAGCATGGATGACTCTAGGACTAGGTGAGCTGCATTGTTTGAGACGACCCGCAGCTAGTGTAGTTCCTTCCAGTGCTTTCTTATTATATATTCCATGTCCACTGTATTTCTGACATATGATGTGTTTTATTTTTCCATATCGATAGTTGCTCAAGCACTTGTGACACCGGGTTTCTGGGATGGTTCGAAGTATTATATTAATTGTTCAACATTTATATTTGATTTAAAACTATATTCTTTAAAATTTCTTAATAATGAAGAAAAAAATCCTGGATTTCAAAAGTGTTAAAATGAGATTTAATTAAGTATTAGAGTTGGCTGGCCTGATGGCGGTGTCCGGCGCCACCACGGCCCTCAGTGGATTTTGGGTCGTAACAACATGGTATCAGAGCACTAGGTTCCCGTCGGTCTCACGAGTCATGAGCAAGTCTAGTAGAGTCTCGCGGATCGGTACGGAGACGTCTGTACTTATCGTCGGGAGGCTGCAGGGCTGTTAGGAGTACTTCGCTTCTTGATTTCCTTATCGTGCGGTTCAATTTCCTTTGAGGCTTATGCCTTTGATTTCTTCCTGCTCAATCTTACACGAGTTCTTGTTATAAATCAAAAGTTGAAGAATTGAAATGGCATTATAAATGTGGTGCGGGATGGTTCTCCCGGTATAGTTGATTTGACTATTATGGTCGCCTTATGGAAGGATATTTCATTATTTCAGCTCAGTAACAGAACTTCTAAGAGCCTTGAGGCTAGGCACATATTTCCATAATGCTTATGAGCGATTATTCCGCAGTGTTGTTGTGATGGTAGGGTGTTTTCCCATGTGTCGGGGCAGTGAATGAATTGAAGGGAGGTTTACTCTGCGTGTAATCAAGGGATTTAGTATTTTATTCCCGGCAGGGAAAAGTCAATCGAACTAAGGATGGTTAGGTGTGGGCTGGTGGAAGTAATGGGGCGTGGTATTTGCAAGCATGGTTGAGCTTTCTTTTATGAGAGGGTGTCGTGGTCCTGATTGAATGTACTAAGTTTGTCGATGTTATAATCTGCTACAATTCGCCTTTATGGTAGGATATTGTGAAATAGTATTGGAGTTACGACTGTCAGACATCGCATGGTGCGGTGGTCTAGGATTGAATCAGTATTTCAAATGTTGATGGCTCGATTAAGATGACCTTTGGAAAGGTTTAAAGTTAGTAGCAATGGTGGGTTCAAGTGCCACGAAGATAGATTTCATTTAAGGCAACAATTGAACAGCAAAGTATGAGGAAGGACATGTGGGAAGTGTCAGGTGGTGTTTAAAACTTCTAGAAGGCCAAGTATGAGGAGCAAGGTCGAGTGGTTAATTAAAGATATGAGTTCTTCCAAAGTGAGAGAGTGGCGAGGGTTAAATATGGGCTTGGTAGTAGGATGACTAAGCGCCTTAAAGAGAGTTTGGATCGAATTGGGGGTTTTAATGATTGGTGATTGAAGCCTGCGGGTATGATGTGAAGTATGGGCTATTATGCGGCAGAAGATTGATATGGCAGAAAGGAGTTGTTTGAAATGGAGGAGGGTGCAGCATAACCCTGAATTTGGAAGGATATTGTCGCGCATTTAATTGATGTCCGCGAGGAGTGAATGGACTTGTGCAACTGGAATGTGAGCTCGGACTCAGGATGGGCTATTTGTGTCACAGTGAATGTACCCCGTGCAGCGGCGTGGGAAGATGTTGGGAGGTGATTCCCCTAGGTGGGTTATTCCCCGTGAGCAGATTAGCGACCGCGTGGCTGGTAAAGCTTCTGCAAGGAATTATATTAGTTGTTGAACAAAGAGATCGGTCGTGTGAATGTGGATGATGACTCAGAATATGAAAGATGGAGATTTATAGGAAGGTCCCGAGAGATTTCGATAATTGGTGGCGTGAGGTTAAGTCAATAAGAGGTGAAAAGGTCGGGCGAACTCAAGAATGGTGAAATGATGGCTTCAAGCTAAGTGGGAGAGTCCCACCGCTTATGATTGGGATGTATGACTAACTACTTGCGTGAATTCTGGTTATTAGCATACTGATGGATTAATCCAGCTACGAGAAAAGACCATAAAGTAGTAAATTTAGCGGAGGAATTATTAAGGATGTGCTATGGTTAGCCTTCTTGGCTCATGTTCGGACTTGGAAAAAGGTTCAGAACTTATGCCTGGTATAGATACAGGTTTCAGAGGAAGTGATTTCGCCGGGTGCTTCGCCGAGAGAGTATTCGTGTGTTATAAGAATTACGGAGTGAATTATAATTGAGACCCAGTTAGAGCGGGTAGCTCTCAATAATGGTTCTAGTGAATTCGGAAGTTAAAGTGTGGTGCTCAACGATTTCAAGCCTATAAGTAAAACTAAGAACCAAGCTTTGTAGCAGCTTATGGAAAGGTGCCTAGAATGTTCTATGATGTGTTACCTTGTGGTGTAGCATTTGATAAATGTGAAATAATTTGTGATATTTGAGACAGCATGGTCTCGCAATTCAAGGTCACTCGGGGTAAGTGTAGAGGGAGTATGTTATGGGTTGAAGAGAATTAGTATAATTTCCAAAGCAATCAGGGATAAATTGGAGGGAAAGAGATTGATTAGCCATAGTTGAATTTGGCATGTTGGGGTCTGTGATCCGTTCATTCAGTGTGATCGAGTTATGCGTGTGATTCGTGGCGGTACGTGTGAGGTTTGTCGGCCGCCGTAATTGATAAAATTCTAAACCATTCTACTGTTGTGGCTTGTTATGTGGAAGCAGATTCTGGGAGGGCTATAGTGGCTTGGACCACTACTTGCAGATTTGCATATTCTACGGTTATGGGAATTTACTTGTGTGTTTCTATGAATCTCCTGAAGTGAGTTAAGTGAAAAGTTCGTATATGATAAATTGTTAAAATGTTAATGATTTCGGAGTTATGATGAAAAATCGTGTTCTATCATGTATTGGCACGTTAGGTGCGGTGAGAGGTATGGAAATTAGAAGTGAGGGTCAAGGTTGCAGTTCGGTGTTGATAAGGATATCACGGGCTCTGATGAGCGAGGAAAGGGTTGAATGATTAGAGTAAATTGATATTGTCCTCCGCGTCACTTGAGATTGATGTGTTGTGGAAGAGGTTTTGCATCCTGGTTAAGGATTCTGGATCGCTTTTCAGCGTTAGTGTGTCCGATGGTTTAGATGTGCAGACCCGTTATATATTTCGGTAGATTGTGGGAATGTGTTCCACGGGAAGATTGTACCAGTGTGGCATGTAGCCACGTTTTTGAATAAAGATTTAAATCAAGTATGAGGAATTTGGGTAATATCATTGCTTTGAGAATTTATGCCTGGAGGGCACCTTGTTTATTGGGTTATGAATCGAGGAGGTTTGCTCCGGTTATGACGGTTGTTCTTGTATGTTATGAGAAGAAGGAAATTAGTATGGACCTTTGAAAGGTTATTGGCTTAATTTGATGTGATCGGGATTGACTTGAGGTCGGTGGATGGGTTTAAATTTGAATATGGGCTCTATGACAGGCCAGTTGTATTCATTTCAGTAACGCGCTCCTTATGGAGTAGTCAGGGTGTTATCTCATTGTCAGATATTTCATGTAGTGATGCATTGCACCGTGTGAGTTGTGAGACGGCCTGAGAAACTGTGTATGTGTTAAGGATCAGCGTGGCAATGATGTATTGTGAGCAAGATGGCTCTTGGGATTCAGATTTGTATATCGCACCTCAGTTGTTCTTGAGTTTTGTAGCTGATGGCGCTGTATGTTCCCTCGGGGATAGTATTATGCACTTAGAGTGCTTGTGATCGAGATTTGGTATTCATTGTAATGAGCAATTTAGCTCGATGTGTATCTCCTTATGTGAGTTCTATGTGTGGATCGGGTGGCACGCCGCCATGGGTATGTTATTTGGATCGGGTGGCACGCCGCCATGGTTATGTTGTGTGGATCGGGTTGTATGTCGCAACAGTGTGATGATTAGTGTAGTTTTCTATATGCTAATTTTGTGTGTCCTGCTTCCTATTTTCTAAGGAAAGTCCGTAGTAGTGCGGGAGTTAGGTAATTCCTTCCAGAGTTCGATTTCCGTTTATGTTGTGTTCGGATTGGTGGCCTATTGGCACATTGTTGAGTCATATGAGACTTTTGATCGCATTCGCAGTGGCTTATTGCCTGAGCAGTTCGTACTGG
>MU728302.1:34335-66424 GCA_026770625.1 Nicotiana glauca
CTGCACTTTTATTTTGGGACTACGGGACGGTATCTCGGGAGATCCCCTGCACATAAATGATTGGACTACGGGATGGTATCCCGGGAGATCCTTTGATACTGGTACGAGAGTTGGACTACGGGATGGTATCCTGGGAGATCCATTGGACAGTTGAGGAGAGGGCTACATGACGGTATCCTGGGAGACCCTCATTGGTATTAGAGATTGAGTTGTGTTTACCTTGTGTTTCTGCTTTATCCTGGTAGTTATTATTGTTTCGTTGATTTGTCTTATTACACTGCTGCGTTTATTATTTTTGTTAGATTTCCACACTGTTAATTATTGCTACCGTTATATTTTTGCCTCAGTAGGGCCCTGACCTTTCCTCGTCACTACCCAACCAAGGTTAGGCTTGACACTTACTAGGTACCGCTGTGGTGTACTCATGCCCTTCCTGCGCATGTTTTTCATGTGCAGATCATAATGGTACCTCTACTCAGGCGCACTATCCTTGAGGCGAGGAGACATACAGAGACTTCGAGGTATATCTGCAGCGTCCGCAGATGAAAGAGTCTTCTTCCTTATTGTAGTTGTAGATCTGTTATCCTATCATACTTTTGATGTAGTTATTCTGGATATTAGAGTACTTATTGGAAATTCTATTAGCCTGTGTTTCCTGTGAGTTTCCGGGTTTTGGGAGTTTGTTTGGATTTTCGTGATATGGGTTGTATTATGCCAAGTGGCACTTATACGCAGTCTTTTTTTGACAGTAAAATTCTCAGTTGTTTGCTTCTGCAATTTAGTTTGTTTTTCTGCAAGTTGTATAAATTCTGCATTGTTAGGCTTACCTAGTTGTAAGGACTAGGTGCCATCACGACAATGTTCACGGAGGGCGAACTGGGGTGGTGACAGTGAGACGAGATGATGGGATTTAGGATCAGTGCAATCTGATTATATGAAGTATATTAAGGAGCGAAGATCATTATTTGGTTCAGAATGTGGTAATGTTTCTTGTCAGGAGTATAGACTCGATGATTGTTCGACTCGGCACTTGATTATGAATTTCGGCATCTCATCCGTCGTGGTGGTATTGTAATAGTTAGAGTAAGAACGATGTAGGTCATGAGGTGCAATGGGGGCATCGGATTCGTGGAATTTTGATTAATTCAAACGAAAATGTTATTGTGGTCCTATGAGTAAAGTGATGCAAAGTGTGGATTTAGCAGAGTTATGCAGTCATGTTTGAGTACAATGTATAGTGATTAATACGGTGATCGTATGATGGAAACATGTCTGGCATAGAATTTTGGATGTTGGAATTGGGCTCTAAGGCTTATTTGCTTGAATAAAAAGGAATATCTTCAGAATTTATCGAGCCAATGTGCTCAGCTAATATGTGGTAGCACGGGAAGGTGCATGAGGTGCTAAACAGTGATTTCAGACTACTCCAGTGTAGTTCTCAGCACGTTCGAGGACGAACGTATGTTTAAGTGGGAGAGAATGTAATGACCTGACCGGTCATTTTGAGCCCTAGCGCGTCGTTCAGCAGTCTAAGGCCATGAGCAGCTTCATTTTAGGTATTGTGACTTGTTCGCATGGTCGGAATTTAAATTCAGGAGGATCGGAGTTAAATTTAAATGAAAATTCTCATTTGAGAAGCTTAAAGTTGAAAGAATGAACTAGGATTGGAATTTTCAGTAAACAACCTCGGAATCAGGATCTGAAGGTTCCAACAGGTTCGTATGATGATTTCGGACTTGGGCGTATGCCCGGATTGGATTTTGGATAACCCGGGAGCGTTTTGGCGCCTATTGTGGAAGATAGCATGTTAGAAGGAATTTCTTAAGTTTGGCTTGGAGTGAATTTCAGTGCTATCAATGTCTGTTTGGGATTTCGAGTCTGGGAATAGCTCCGTATGGTGATTCTGGAGTTGGGAGCGCGATCGGAAGTGAATTCGGAGGTCCGTAGGTCCTTTTGGAGCAATTTGGCTAAAGTTAGAATTTGAAGATTTTTGAGGAGTTTGATCGGAGGTTGACTTTTTGATATCGGGGACAGAATCCAATTTCAAAAGTTGGAGTAGGTCCGTAATGTCAAATATGACTTGTGTGCAAAATTTGAGGTCAATCGGAGGTGATTTGATAGGATTAAGCATCGAAAGTAGAAATTGGAAAGTTCGAAGTTCATAAAGCTTGAATCGGGGTGTAATTCGTGATTTTAGCGTTAATTGATGGGATTTGAAGCTTTGAGAAAGTCCGTAATATGTTTTGGGACTGGTTGGTATGATTGGACGGGGTCCCGGGGGCCTCGGGTGGATTCCGTGTGGCTAACAGACCGAATCCGGAGTTTGAAGCAGCTGGTAGCTGGTATTTCCGCTTCTGCGGAAATATGACCGCAAAAGCGGCCCCGCAGAAGCGAGGAAGAAGCCGCAGAAGCGGTTGAGCGTGAGGGCAGCCAGGACCGCAGAAGCGGCCCTTGATCCGCTTATACGAAACCGCAGAAGCGGAGATGGAGACACAGAAGCGGAATTGACCAAGGGCTTGTGGACCGCAGATGCGGTCAAGGTTCCGCAGAAGTGGGACCGCATCTACGGAAGGGGGTATCGCAGAAGCGGAAAAGGGGAGCTGAGACCAGGACCACAGGCGTGGCTTTTTACCGCAAAAGCAGAACCGCTAAAGCGAGAATAATTCCGCAGGAGCGGAAATAGCTGGGGCAGAGGCATTGTTTTAAAGTCGGATTTTGGCCATTTGTCTCACATTTTTCATGGCTTGGGCGATTCTTGGAAGGGTTCAAGAGAGGTTATTCATCAACAATGTTAAGGTAAGTTATTCCTACCTATTTTGAGTTAAATTCATTAATTATGTATGGATTTTAGTATGGAAATGGGTAGAAAATTAAGGGTTAGAGGAAGACCTAGAAAATTAGTGTTCTTGGATTTTGACCGTGATTTTGAGTGTGGAATTAAGAGAAAATCATATATTTGAGTTCGTGAGCTCATGGGTAAACTTTGTCTTCGAGAAATTTCGGATTCCGGACACGTGGGCTCGAGGCCATTTTTGTCAACTTTCCAATCGGGGTTAGGAATTGTTATAAATTAGTTTGTAATGAATATTTGAGCATATATTAATGGATTTGCATAACCATTGGCTAGTCTTGGAGCGTGGTGCATCAATTGGAGTCATCGGAAGAATGTAGAATGCCAGTTTTGAGTCTTCAGAGCGAGGTGAGTCTCATTTCTAATCTTGTGAGGGGGAATTTACCCCATAGGTGAAGTAATTAATTATGTGCTTCTATTTGTGGGGGCTACGTACGCACGAGGTGACGAGAGTCCGTGCGTAGCTACTACTATGCTATTGTCCGGGTAGTTAGGACCCAAAAGCATGTTGTACGTGGATTAATTGTGAACCCATTGGTAGCTTGAATTGCTTAACTCACATTAAATTAGTAAGTGAATTTCTAAAAGTATTAAACTTCATTTCTTAAATTGTTAAAGGAGAATTGGTTTATTTGAATAAATATTCCCCGATAAGTCCTTATTTGACTGATTGAGCATGTAGTTTATGTGTGCCTGCGTCGCATGAATGATTCGTGAGTAGGATATGTTTTTATTTATGGAACGGGCCGAACGCCTCGGTGAGAATATATGCATCTATGGTTCGTGCCGCTCGACCTTCGACAGTGCACAATTTACATTTCTGTTGGAGCGGGTCGTCGACCTCAGCATGATTTGCGCATGTCTGTGTTGTTGTCTTGAACTTCATTAAGTTATTATTGCCCTTTTGTGTCTTAAAAATATTTGGATTATAGTTAAAGAGAAATTCTGGAAAATTTGCCTATGAAGGAATTGCGTGTTTACTTGTTTCCTCTATCTGGACTAAAATCATGTTTATAAAATAAATCCACTGTTTAGTATGGACATATTAAGGATGAATCATTATTGGACCGTTAGAGAGAGTCAAGTTGACCATCTCATCTATACCCCTTCGGTATTAGGCGGGATACTCACTAAGTACACATTGATTACGTACTCATACTACACTTCTGTGCATTTTTGGTTGCACAGGTATGTATACCTCTAGCAGCCGACTGGGCGTGGCAGCATGGATGACTCTGGGACTAGGTGAGCTGCATTGTTTGAGATGACCCACAGCTAGTGTAGTTCCTTCCAGTGATTTCTTATTATATATTCCCTGTTCACTGTTCGGACATATGATGTGTTTTATTTTTCCATATCGATAGTTGCTCATGCACTTGTGACATCGGGTTTCTGGAATGGTTCGAAGTAATGTATTAACTGTTCAACATTTATATTTAATTTGAAACTATATTCTTTAAAATTTCTTATTAATGAAAAAAAAAATCGTGGATTTTAAAAGTGTTAAAATGAGATTTAATTAAGTATTTGAGTTGGCTGGCCTGACGGCGGTGTCCGGCGCCACCACGACCATCAGTGGATTTTGGGTCGTGACAAGAAGCATCGCGTTCGCGATGGGTGTCACGCGTTCGCGTAGAGGAAATTTTGGTCAATGCGAGTTTGTGCTTCGCGAACGAGTGGGTTTGACCGTGTTCGCGAAGAAGGGAGGTCAGACCTGGGCAGAATGTTTTAAATTCGTTTCATTCGCGATTTTTGGGGCTCATTTCCTCCATAGTTGGTCTTTTGAGAGATTTTTTATGGAGATTGAAGAGGGATTCAAGGGGAACGATTGGAGGTAAGAATTTTAGACTTTAAACTTGATTTTATTGTGAGATCTACCTAGAAAATCATGGAAACTTAAGCTATAAATGGAAGAACTAGGGTTGGCACTTTGGACTTTTGATTGGAGATTTGGAGGGCCATTTGAGGTCGGATTTGAGAACTTTTTGTATGTATGAACTCGTGGGGAGATAAGGAACCCGTTGATGTAAACATATCTAAATTTCGAGAAGTGGACCCAGGGCTAGGGTTTTGCTAATTTCGGGATTTTTGGTATTTTTCGATTGTTTTTGCTCCCTTAGCATATTGTGATGTATTCGTTCTGATTTTGGATAGATTCGACGTGCGTGGAGGCCGATTACAGGGGCAAAGGCATCGCGAGTTAGAGATTTAGCCGGTTCGAGGTGAGTAATGATTGTAAATGATGTTCTGAGGGTTTGAAACCCCGAATTGCACATTGTAGTGCTATATTGAGGTGAGACACATGCTTGATGATGAGCGTGGGGTCGTGCACTATTGGAGATTGTGATTTGGTCCCTCCTGATTGATGATTTTACCGCGTATTTGACTGAAACTTATTTGTTATCATTATGATTTGGGTTGATTACCATATTTGAGCTTCGTGCCAACTATTTGAACCCTTCAAGGATTTTTATCACTATTTTCTCACTGTTTTGGGAGTTATTACTTGGACTCAGTCATGTTATTTTCCATTGTTTTACTATTCAGCCATATTTGCTCAGTTTTGAGACTTAAATGATATTTTAAATAAATGTTTGGGCTGAAAACATTGTTTTACTATTGCCTGAGGGGCTTGTGATGATTTTTCGGACTGAGTAAGGTCGAGGGCCTATATTGTGAGGAACACTAATACTGATTTGAGGCTGAGGGCCTAAGTTACATATACGCCACGAGGTGGCTTGATTGATATGAGGCCAAGGGCCTAGATTTGATGCCACGAGATGACTTGTGATTGTGCTGGGCAGTAAGAGACCCCTCCCGGAGTCTGTACACCCCCAGTGAGCGCAGGTACCCATTGTGATGTGAGATATATCTCGAGGGGCTGATATTGTTCTATGTGATAGCCCAAGGGGCTAGTATTGTTCTATGTGATTGCCCGAGGGGCTGGTACCATTCGTTGTGATTGCCCGAGGGGCTAATATTGTTTTGAGATATTGCCCGAGGGGCGAAATTATTGACAATGTGCCCGAGGGGCGAACCTTTACGTGTTTATCTTTCATATTTACCTGCCATTTACCTGTTAAACTATGGTATTGTGCCCGAGAGCCGGATTTCTGTGCTTATCTGCACTAACTATTTTGCATTTCTTTGCGTAATTATTGAAAAGTTCATTTTCAAAGAAGTTTAAACTGAGCTAGGATATTTTAAAGAGATTTTACAACTTCATTGCTTTCTTACTGGTTTTGAACTGCATCTATACAGCATCTTGATATGCTTTACGTGATTTCTTGCCTTCAGTCTTTATTTACATTTGCTACTCACTGAGTTGGAGTACTCACTATACTCCCTGCACCTTGTGTGTAGATTCAGGTATTTATGACCCGGTAGCGGGTATTGGCTGATCGGAGGCAGAGTCATCAGAGTTTAGCAAGGTAGGTGCCGGCATTTTCTCCCCCATCATTTCATTAGTCTATGTCTTGTACATTTTAGACTTTTCAATTGTATTTATACCCTAGTAGATGCTCGTGACTTGTGACACCCCGGTTAGGGCTGTGTCGTGTTGGATATTCCGCACCTTTGTCGATGTTTTATGTTGTTTAGTATCATTTAATCATGCTTATATTTCTTTCATGTTAATGAACTGTTTAAAATAAGGATTTGGTTCATTTGGTTGGCCTTGTCTTCACGGGAGGCACCATCACGATCGGGTTGGGGTTACGGTCGTGACAAATTGGTATGAGAGCCTAGGTTACATAGGTCTCACGAGTCATGATCAGGTTTAGTAGAGTCTCGTTGATCGGTACGGAGATGCATGTATTTATCCTCGAGAGGCTACAAAACCTTTAGGAAAAACTTCACATTCTTGGAATTCTTATTGTGCGTCCTTAATTCAGCTTGAAAAGTAAATCTTTGAATTCCTTCCATGCGTTCGTATGTGCACATGAACGCTCAGTATCCAATGTGCATCAGCTTGTGATTCCCTGATCGAGGGGCAAGACATGATCTCTGTGAGTTGATATTGGGGCAAGTCTGGAGGACTTGAGCCAGATTTTTGCCTATAGCTTGAGCACCGAGGTGCCGATTGTGACAAGTGTTTTGAACTTATATATTCGGTAGTGTCCCTATTAGTCGAAGTGATGGCTGGATGGCTATGTGATGAGTATGTTAGTACTGCAAGATGTATCCTATATGATTTGGAAGCGATGAAAAGGGTCTACTGAATGATGCAGGAACTATTAGGTGCTTGAATTCCATCTTGATTCGAGGTATAGCCCCGAGTTATGGGCGTGTGAAGAATCTTTTCATGTTTCCTAGTTGGGAGTGAAGTAAATTTCATGTTACGGTATGATTTCAGACTCAGGAAGGCTAAATGACTGTGTGATGTTTGTGACGGTGGAAGGTATACAGAAATGTTAGTTGAAGGCAAAGCAGGTGGGTTATCTCATGCAGAATATTTTGAGGTTGTGTGATCCTTATGTGTCTGTTAGAAGATCTCATTTACAAGTGAAATATAAGTGTTGAAATTTGAATTTTGGGTCGCTTAAGAGAGTGGGCTTAACTGTTGCAAGGATGAATGCGAGATTTGCAGAAGATTAAAGGTACCTGATGATCTGTGTTTCACGGGCTTATAGAGGGTTGAGTTTAATCTTAATATGGTATTATGGAAGCAATAGTGTATATGCGTTATGAGTTATTGTATGTGTTTTGATATATGGCTTCGAGCCAAGTGGGGGAATCTGCTATTGATTAGGTGATTGCATGGTTAGGTGCTATGTTGGTTCCAGTTTGAGGCATGTTGGTGAGTCAGTTATGGCTTACGAAGATTGAGGCCGAGGATGGCTCGAGTAAAGGGAAATTTTTACAAAGCTTATATTATGCTTCATAGGTGCATGAGAATCACGGAATGTCTTGAGTTGTTATTGGTAAAGAATGTTCGGTACATAGAGCAAGAATTTGCTTGATTGTATTGGGATGAGGTTACATTTTGTGGTGTTAGAGTGCTAATGAGGCACGGGTTGTTTGGTTCGTTGATAAGGCTAATTGCAGTTTGAGTAGAGTGGATAACTATCAAGAACGGTTCTAATGGGTTCAAGATTTTACATGTATCATTTGGGTATCTTCAAGTTGTATAGGTGGCTAGAAACTGGGCTTTCATTGGAATATGTCAAGACCTGTGGTATTTTTTAAATTAACTATGGGATTGTATATATAGTATCAGGAAGGTGAAGGTTATGGCTTTAGACTCGTAGGAAGTCTCTTCAGGGTAAGCATTTTGAACGTGGTGCTTTTGGAAACATTTAAAAGAGTACTCAGAGGCTTATAAGCCTTGTACAATGTGGTTTTATGCTTGGGTCTTGTGTGGTAAGTCTGGATTGAGTAATTGTGATGTTATAGCAAGAAGGAGTATCAAGTTGAAGGTAAATCAGAAGGGAGCTCGGATGGATGGGATAGCTGGGTAGTAGGCCAGATCGGTATGGTAAGGATATGATTAGTTCATTGGGTGTTTACGAGGTAATGCATTTCTACGGGTATTTCGCGGTAATGCTCTTGGATTTTAATGGCCTGCATAGGTTGATTGAGTTAGGAAGATTCAGTCCTGACGGACTTGTTTGTGCAGAAGGGAGTCGGAGAGTTCTTGTTGATTTTTGCCATGGCTAGAGATGTATATTTCTGCCAGCGTGAGGAGCATGGGATGTTTAGTGATTTTCTTCCAGGTTGGGCTCAATGGAAAGTTCTTGGTTGGTTGAGTACATAGTGTCTCGGAAGAGATATGAAGTTCTCACGTTATCCTAGGATGGTATGGCATATGCAGTATATTGTAGAGGACTGAGATGGCATGCGTAAGGTTATGGTTCAGTTTTGAAAGGAAGGTCATAAAACTCTTAGGTAGCGGTCGGTTTCAGATAATTAGATAAAGGGTCTTTGGATGATTAAGGAAATGGTATCGCTAATTAGAGCGATTTGGCGAGGGTATATATTTTAGAAAAGGCAATCTGATTAAGTTGATAGTACTTCGGTAGTATTGCAGCATTTTCTTTTTAGATCGATTGCTGATATTCGAGTTTGCTTGGTGGCACAGAGGAATTCTAGATTATCTCACGTGGAATGATTGGTTATGAGCGGTGTGGTGTGTATTTGGACAGCGGAATTGGTATCAGATATGGTGATTCATGTGCCATATGGATTTAGAGACTGGGAGTTCTCATGTTCAGGCTATGTTGTGGTTGTGGGTCGCGTGTATCGGTGTTGTTTAGTGACTATCGGGCTTTGGAGACCCGATCGGATCTATTGTTTCTTGGTATGTTGGATGTTGGATGTGATATTGCGTTCAGACTAGTTGTCTCTGTGTTGTGTCATTCTGGACTATTGTGCTAAGGCGGCGCTGTTGGCTATGCCGAAAACGCCACGGGTTGAGTGGCGAGGTTCGACGGATTATGTCCTAGTAAAGTGGTTTTATATTTTGAAGACCCAGCGAACGGCTGGGAGGATTGTCTTTCTTATTTGGGCTTTCGTGATGGATTTCAGTGTAGAGGCTCCTCATATAGATTCAGTTCCAGTGGTGAGGGACTTTTCGGATAGGTTTCTTGTTGTCGGGCATGTCGCCAGGAAAGGTTGTTGATTTCGGTATTAATTTGATGCCAGGCACCGTGTCGTATGGCGCCGGCAGAGTTAAAGGAGTTGAAGGAGCAGCTTCAGGATTTTCTTGATAAGGAGTTCGTTGGCAGGCCAATGTGGATGTGTGTTCAAATTTGAATCGTCTTGGTTGGATCTGGATTGTATCGTTAAGGGATGTGTTGATTCGATTGTTATTGAGATTATTAGTAATCTGGGGAGGTCTATGAGTTACCTTTTTGTGTTGTGAGATGTTATGATTTGTTGGATATAGGCATATATATTGCGGTTCTATTGAGGTCTCATAGTGAAAGTCGAGCGGGAAGAGTAATTGGGTGTTGCTCGGTAAATGGTGTATCGGTTATATCCTTTCGGGTTTGAGTGGTCTATGTTATCTGCTTCACCGTGGGTGTGATGAAGTGTTTTGGTTCCAAACATCAAATTGTGCGTGGTTGTCGATTTCAAGCATAGTGACCTAAGGCATTTCAGGTGGAGCAGTGTTTGGATAGGATCACGCATTGCAGCGAAGTTATATGGAGATACGACCTTGCGGGCTAGATTCGTGTGTTCTATTTCTATGATGTGAGACGGGTTCTTAGACTTGTGTTGTGATGGTACTGGTGAGCTTGAGGTACAGCTCTTTAATTAGAGTCATTTTCATGATTTGAGTATGTTTGAACTGTTGCTTATTGGTGCGCGTATTATGAAAGTTGTGGCTTAGGCATGTATTGATGTGTCATGTCACGAGAGTATCGTGTTGGATTAGAGGAGATCGTTGGGATCATTAATGAATACGAACGGATTCAATTTCAGCATCTTAGAAGGATGATATCGAGCTTCGGCTCAGAAATTTGTTGTGGTATTTACCAAGGGAGAAGTGGCTTCATGAATGGTTGATCTGGGAAATGGTTATGGCTTACCGCATGTTTTAGTTATCAGTGGCAGTATATAAAAGTGTTGGAATGAGACTTTAGTTGATAAGAGTTTTGCTATCGGTATTAGGGTGTTGTGTGCAGCTGTTATGATTAGAAGTTATCACTATAAGTATTTGAGTTATGAGGTATATCATATGATTGCACCGGAGGTAACAGATGTGGTTTGTTACAGCTTGTCGGACTTATTCATAGTATAAATGTGATATTGTGATCGTATTGATGATTTTAGAAGTGGAAATGTGGTTCTATGGTTTATGAGCTAGATTGGGTTGTGAAATTTCAGTTACAATGTGTTATCAGATCTATATGAGATAGGATGACGTGGGATCACCCCCGGGTTTATGCATGGTAAGGTTATTCAGCGATTGGTTAGCTTTTAGAGCAACTCTGGGCACGTTCAAGGACGAACGTTTGTTTAAGTTAGGGAGGATGTGACGACCCGGCCAGTCGTCTCATGAGTCACAGCTTCGTTTCCCCCATTTCTGTTTCTTTATGCTTCGTTATCCATATTTTGTGGTATCGGGTCGGTCGGATCGAGTCCGGAATGATTTTGGTAAGGTTTGAGACACTTAGTCTCTTTAAAGAAGGTGTAAGTTGAAAAAGTCGATCAAATGTTGACTTATGTGTTTGAGGGCTCGGATGTGAGTTTTGATGGTTCGGCTAGCTTCGGGAGGTGATTTAAGACTTATGATTGTGAACGGAATGGGTTTTGGAGGTCCAGAGTAGAATTTGGCTTGAATTGGCGAAGTTGATATTTTGGCGATTTCCGATTGGGTGAGATTTTGATAGAAGGGTCAGAATGAAATTTCGAGAGTTTCAATAGCTTTGTTTTATCATTTCGGATGTGTGTGCAAAATTTCAGGTCTTTTGGATGTAGTTTGGTTGCATTTTTTATCAAAAGCGCATTTCGGAGGATTTTAGAAACTTAGGCTTGAATTCGATGTGTTTTGGATGATTTGATGTTGTTTGAGGTATGTTGATGATTGGAACAAGTTTGAATAAGGTTTTAAGATGTGTTCGTTCCTTTGGTTGAGGCCCCGGGGGCCTCGGGCGAGTTTCGGGTGGTCAATCGGATCATTTGAGAGTTCAGAAAATTGCAGATTTTGAGTTTCAGCTGTTGCAGAGAATTATCTCTTCGCGTTCGTGAGTGGAGACTCGCGTTCGCGTACAAGGATTTGAGGAAGGAAAAAATTAAGCCTTCGCGTTCGCATGAGAGGCTTCACGTTCGCGGAAGGCTAGGAAGCTGTGCATCGTGTTCGCGAGAAGGCACTCGCGATCGCGTAGAGGAAGATGGGTCTGATGGGCTGAAGGTCACTTGTTCATCGTGTTCGTATAGGTGTTATCGCGTTCGCGGGGGTGTAGGAGGCAGAAGCATCACGTTAGCAATGGGTGTCACGCATTCACGTAGAGGAAATTTTGGTCAACGCGAGTTTGTGCTTAGTAAACGCGTGGGTTTGACCGCGTTCGCGGAGAAGGGAGGTCAGACCTGGGCAGAATGTTTTTAATTTGTTTCATCCACGATTTTTGGGGCTCATTTCCTCTATAGTTGGTCTTTTTGAAGGAGATTAAAGAGTGATTCAAGGGGAACGATTGAAGGTAAGAATTTCGGACTCTAAACTCGATTCTATTATGAGATCTACCTAGAAAATCATGGAAACTTAAGCTAAAAATGGAAGAACTAGGGCTTGGAATTTTGGACTTTTGATTGGAGATTTGGAGGGCCATTTGAGGTCAGATTTGAGAACTTTTGGTATGTATGAACTTGTGGGGAGATAAGTAACCCGTTGATGTAAAAATTTCAAAATTTTGAGAAGTGGGCCTGGGGCTCGGGTTTTGCTAATTTCGGGATTTTTGGTATTTTTCGATTGTTTTCGCTCCCTTAGCATATTGTGACTTATTCGTTCTGATTTTAGATAGATTCGACGCGTGTGAAGGCCGATTCAAGGGGCAAAGGCATCGCGAGCTAGAGATTTAGCCGGTTCGAGGTGAGTAATGATTGTAACTGATGTTCTGAGGGTTTGAAACCCCGAATTGCACATCGTAGTGCTATATTGAGGTGAGACACATATTTGATGACGAGCGTGGGGTTGTGCCCTATTGGGGATTGTGACTTGGTATGTCCCGACTGATGATCTTACCGCGTATTTGAATGAAACTTATTTGTTATCATTATGATTTGGGTTGATTACCATATTTGGGCTTCGTGCCAACTATTTGAACCCTTCGGGGATTTTTATCACTATTTTCTCACTGTTTTGGGGCTTATTACTTGAACTCAATCATGTTATTTTCTGTTGTTTTACTATTCAGCTAGTTTTGCTCAGTTTTGAGACTTAAATGACATTTTAAATAAATGTTTGGGCTGAAAACACTGTTTTACAATTACCCGAGGGGCTTGTGATGATTTTTCGGACTGAGTGAGGCCGAGGGTCTATATTGTGAGGAACATTGATACTGATTTGAGGCCGAGGGCCGGAGTTACATATACGACACGAGGTGGCTTGATTGATATGAGGCCGAGGGCCTAGATTTGATTCCACGAGATGGCTTGTAATTGCGCTTGGGCCTTAAGGGGCCCCTCCCGGAGTTTGTACACCTCTAGTGAGTATGGGTACCCATTGTGATGTGATATATAGCCCGAGGGGATGATATTGTTCTACGTGATAGCCCGAGGGGCTGGTATTGTTCTATGTGATTGCCCGAGGGGCTGGTATCGTTCGTTGTGATTACCCGAGGGGCTGATATTATTCTGAGATATTTCTCGAGGGGCGGAGTTGTTAACATTGTGCCCGAGGGGCGAACCTTTACGTGTTTATCTTTTATATTTACCTAGCATTTACTTGTTAAACTATGGTATTGTGCCCGAAAGGCGGATTTCTGTGCTTATCTGCACTAACTATTTTGCATTTATTTGCATAACTGTTGAAAAAGTCATTTTCAAAGAAGTTTAAAATGAGCTAAGATATTTTAAAGAGATTTTACAACTTCATTGCTTTCTTACTAGTTTTGAACTGCTTTTATATGGCATCTAGCTATGCTTTACGTGATTTCTTGCCTTCGGTCTTTATTTACATTTGTTACTCACTGAGTTTGAGTACTAACTTTACTCCCTCCATCTTGTATGCAGATTCAGGTATTTATGACCCGGTAGCGGGTATTGGCTGATCGGAGGCAGAGTCATCGGAGTTTAGCAAGGTAGCTGCCGGCGTTCACAGCATCGCTTTTCTCCCCCATCATTTCATTAGTCTGCGTCTTGTACATTTCAGACTTATCGGTTGTATTTATACCCTTATAGATGCTCATGACTTGTGACACCCCGGTTAGGGATGGGTCGGGTTGGATATTCCGCACCTTTGTAAATATTTTTCGATGTTTAGTATCATTTAATCATGCTTATATTGCTTTCATGTTAATTAACTGTTTAAAATGAGGATTTGATTCATTTGACTGACCTTGTATTCATGAGAGGCGTCATCACGACCGGGTTCGGGGTTAAGGTCGTGACATCAATCCATCGCATTTGCGGTACCGCATTTGCGGTCAATTAGCCGCTTCTGCGGCTTTAACTTAAAATTCAAAAATTGCATCTGCGACCACGTAGCTGCACCTGCGCCATCGCAGTTGTGATCAGCCAACCGCATCTGCGGATCCTGCACTTCTCTTCCTTGATCGCTTCAGCGGTCATTATCTCGCATATGCGACATCGCACATGCGGTCCCCAATCCGCAGGTACGGAAATACCAGAACAGAAAAATCTGCAGCTTCTCAAAAAAATATAAAATTGATCTGTTTAACCATCTGAAACTCACCCGAGGCTCTCGGGACCTCAACTAAACATGCCAACATATCCCATAACATCATTCAAACTTATTCCAACCTTTAGAACACTCAAAATAACATCAAAATATCAAATTCACATCGGATTCGGGTCTAAGAATTTCAAGAACTTCCAAATTACGCTTTTGATCAAAAATCCAACCAAACTACGTCCAAATTCTGCACACACGTCACAAATGACATAACGGAGCTACTGCAACTTTCGAAATTCCATTCTGACCCCCCTATATCAAAATCTCACTTATCAACCGGAAATCGCCAAAATATCAACTTCGCCAATTCATGCCTAAAGCTACTCTAAACCTCCAAAACTCATTCCAGTCACACTCATAATTCATAAATCACCTCCCGAAGCTAACTGAATCATAAAATTCCGATCTGAGATCATATACAAATAAGTCAAATCTTGGTCTAACCTTTCAAATTTCTAGCTTCAAACTGAGAAATATTCTCCAAATTCATTCCGATTACCCTGAAAACCAAAACCAACAATTTACATAAGTCTTAATACATCATGCGGGGCAAGTCATGCCCGAGAACTGACAAGCCAGGTGCAAAAGCTCGAAATGACCGGTCGGGTCGTTACAGGTAGCAATATATAATAAGTCTGAAAGAAGACAAAATAAGGTATCAATGAATATGGACGTGGCAATAGACAAAATTTTAATCGTCATTATTGTGGTAATGGGAATATAAGGATTCTTAAAGTAATCCTTCATTTTGTGAAAGTAATGTTTGTTATCGATTTGACATGAGATTTTGTAAAGAACATATAGATGATTATGGTCCATTCATGATGTGAATATGACAATATATGATTTATGAATACATATTCATCCTTGGAAGAATATGAACGTGCTAGTGGTAGTGAATATATCACACTTACCTCTAGAAGAAGGTTTGAGATGAAGTAAGAAAATAATTTCATTGTTATGGCATGAATGGTCATTGATCATGTACCTATTGTGATTATGTCAAAATATTTTGGAAATGTGATTATTAAAGGAAAACAGTAATGCAAGAAACATATCTTGCATATAGTTTTGACCATGACCATAATGGCATAACTTTCTCTAGAAGAGCCAATTATTACTATTTTGGAGGAATACAATTGATTATCAATAAGGTATTGTGTTTTAGTAAGTCTCAAATAAACTTGTTTAGTTTCTAAAGTATTCGTGAAAGCATTGGTTATATTGAGACTAAAAATAAAGGAAAGATTTAACATCTTCTATTAATACAACTTATAGCGAGAAAATATGTATATGAAAAGGTAGCCGTTTTATTCTTCAGTTTGTACTACATAAGTAAAAGAGTGTTACAATAAAATAGAAGTTTATTGATTTAAAAATCTATATCATAATAAACTTAGAGTTTATTAATAATTGCACACTCATGGTGTAAACTTGAAGTTTATCAATAATTTATCCAGTTGACAGATGTGATGACCCAAAAGGTCATCACTTGATTTACAAGTCAATTCTGTGTTCTGAGGTCTTAAAAACCTCCTTTTATCTTGCCTCGATTTGCTTGTGCGGTTCAGGCGTATATCCGGAATGCCTTTATGTGAAAATTTGATAAAAATGCTAATTTTGCCTTTAAAATTAAATGTAAGTTGACTTTAGTCAACATTTCGGGTAAACGGACCCGGTCCTGTAATTTGATAGTCCCGAAGGGTCCGTAAAAAATATGGGACTTAGGCGTATGCTCGAAATTGAATTCCGAGGTCCCAAGCCCGAGAAATGAATTTTTGAAGAAAATTGTTGAACTAAAATTTTAAGAGTTTTTGGAAATTTAAATGTGTTTGAATTTGATGGTATGGGGCCTGTCTTTTGGTTTCGGAGCCCGGTACAGATCTTATATGGTATTTAAATTATGTCTATAAAATTTGATAAGGAACGGACTTCATATGACGTGAATCGGTTCCTCGGTTGTGAAATGTGAAACTTAAGAGTTCTTGAGATTTTTATTTGATTTTGATGCTAAACTCGTAGTTCGAGGTGTTATTTTGGCTATTTGATCGCGCGACCAAGTCTGCATGATATTTTTAGGTTAGTGTGCATGATTGGTTTGAAGGACCGAGGTCTCGGGTGAGTTTTGGATAGGCCACTGAGTGAAATTTGACTTAGGAAAGATTGTTGGTATCTGCAATTTTTGCTCTGGCCTCTGATCTCGCAATTGCGAGACCAGGCTTCGGAATTGCAAAGTTCTCAGGCTTGGGAACTGTGACCCAGGCGTCGCAAATGCGACCCAAGCCTGGGCAGGCCTTGATCGCAAATGCGAGCCTTCGATCGCAAATGCGAAAGGGGCGAAATCGCAAATGTGACTAATTCTTCGCAAATGCGAAGACGGCAGGTTCCAAAGGGGGTCGCAATTGTGAACCCTGGTCGCAATTACGACAACTGAGACCTGCTAAATGAAATTCTGACGGGATTTTTCCCCATTTTCCAAACTCTTCAAACCCTAAAACATCTTGGACAATTTTTCATAGGCACATACTCTTCCAAATCATTATTAAGTCATTTCTAACTCATTTCTTTCAATCTAATCCATCTTTTTACATTATTTTATTTTAAAATCAAGGGTTTTTCATGGGAAATTGGGTGATTTTGGGTAGAACTTAGGATTTTTAATTTTTGGGGATATGGACCTTTAAGGTCCAATTTCAAAACAAATTATATATTTGAGTTCGTGGGTGAATGGGTGATCGAGTTTTGGTTTGAACCTCGGGTTTTGACCAAACGGACCCGGGGTCGATTTTTTACTTTTTGGAAAAATTGATAGAAAACCTATAACTTAGCATTGGTGATTTAATTCTTTAGCATTTATTGATGTTTTTAAATTAATTTGTGTTAGATACAAGTAAATTGGAGGTGAACTCTAAAGGAAAAAAGCATTGTTTGAGGCTTGAGTTGATCGTGGAAGTTCGAGGTAAGTGTTTGGTCCTACCTTAGCTTGAGGGAATAGGTGTTGTGCCTTATTTTCTATGTGTTAGTGTAGTGTACGACGTATAGGTATGGTGACGAGTATCTATACGTTGGTGTCAAGCATGCACGTGGGTCTTAAATTGTCCTCGTTGTGTTTCTTAATAAGTACTACGTATGCTTAAAGTGTTGATTATCCATGTTGAGTAAGAGTTATGATTTTCTTCTTGGTATTTGGTTACTGTTGAGCATTGTCTCTAGTTAAGGTGCAATTGTGAAGTTGATTATTGGTATAAGTTTAGTTATAGTTGATTCCCTTGCCGGGATATATTTAATTCTTATTGTTGATTCCTTTGCCGGGACATATTTAAACTTATTGTTGATTCCCTTGCTGGGATATTGTTGTTGATATTATTTGGGTGATAAAAGAGTAATAAAGCATGAAGGGTGATGTCGTGAACATTCATACTCATGCATATGTTGAGGAAAGAGTGATAAAGCACGAAGGGTGGTGTCGTGCACATTTACATTGATATTGATGCATATGGTGAGGAAAGAGTGATAAAGCACGAAGGGTGATGCCGTGCACATTTATACTTATTTATATGGTGAGGAAGAGAGATAAATCATGAAGGGTGATGCCATACACATTTTCATTACTTGATTGATTTGGTGAGGATTGAGAGTAAAAGCACGAAGGGTGATGTTGTGCACTTATTTCCTGTTTGTTATGATTTCTTGCTATTTTCGGTTCAAATGCCTTAATTGCCTAATTCCACTAGTACGGTCATTCTTTATGTTGGTATTTCCCCTATAGCATGTTACTCCTCCCTGTTACTTTTGAATTAATTCTGTTATTGTTATTCTACAAGATACTGTGTAATTGTAGGTTAATTAATTATTGTGTCTTAGCCTCGTTACTACTTCGCTGAGGTTAGGCTTGACACTTACCAGCACATAGGGTCGGTTGTGCTGATACTACACTATGCACTCTTTTGTGAAGATTCCGGTACTGGAGCATACGGACCTTAGCTAGGGGTTGCTGCCTTCAGTCTATCGGAGACCTGAGGTATTCTTGCAGGCGTCTGCAGGCCTTGGCGTCCCCTTCCTATCTAATTTCTTTCTGCTCTTTTCTATTTCAGAGATAGACATGTATTTATTTTGTTCAGACCCCTTTTGTAGTATTCTTAGGTAATCCGTGAGATTGTGACACCAGTTCTGGGTGGTTTATGTTTATGGATTCGTATTGGTATTAGCTAAACTGTTAAATTTCGTTCTTCGGCTTTAATATTTCTGCTTTTTATAATATGTTAACTTGCGCTTGTTAAGAGGTTAAAAGTAAAAAGGGTAAATTAATCGGAATAGTTGGCTTGCCTAGTTTTCACTAATATGCGCCATCACGACTCCCGAGGGTGAGAAATCTGAGTCATGACAACAGAATTGGTTTAACCATGTTAATTCAAGTATGATGTGCAAAAATAAAAGACAATTCACATGGGTAAATATTAAAGAAATAGAAAGTTATTTACGAATACTCTTATGTATTTTATTTTCATATTAATAGACCAACTAAAATTGGGATTGAATCCCATGAATGCTGGAAAAATCAGAGGTGAAATGTGCTCATTCACCTGCCATGTATACCACATAAGATGCATTACGTGTGCTATTATTATTAATCCGTAACCTGATATTTGTGAGGTAACTTTCTCAATAATTTAATTTCGAGCATAATTTCCTTACTTTTCATTCAAGACAATTCATCTGATAAATTGGTTTACATCACAATTGGTTAAGCTAAATAACTTATTGAGTGCCTCCACTTAATAGTTAAACTATTGTTTATGAGAACAAAGCTATATATATATCAGTTTGATATACATTATAGACGAAAGTATACTATGTTCTCCCCTCACAAATGGTTCAGAGTCAAGAATCAAATAATTCCATATTATTATTAATGTGCGGCTCATATTTTGATTAACACCATAACACACAAAGATGGATTCCCAAAGTTGAGGAAGCAAGTTAGTTTTCTACCACAAGGGGGAGACGGGATAAACAGTTGAGAAAAAGTTACATGAAATGAATTATCATTTGTACATCTAGATCTTTGAATAAGATAATATGAACTTGAAATTCATAAGAAAATAATTCATCTGTAATGTATTACAAAGCATGTCATACATAGTTGCTGACCCAAATAAAGTAACTATATTCTTACTAGAAATGCTCCTATTAGAATAAGTCCTAGAAGGACGAAGTCAATAGTACGCTTAAAGTGTATATACCAATCGATTTCAAATAAAATTCTTGATAAAGAAGATGATCAAATGATCAGAAATCTAGAATATCACATAACATAACACCTCATAAAATCTCAATAGACGTTCAGGTACTTGAAAATATATATGAAAAGATCTCTATGTTATATCTTTATGGGGAAAAAATGAGGTTGGAACCGATATAAAATATTCATTGACGATATCTATGATAGCGCTAAGTATAGATGAGGATCTTAAGTCTGTCGTCTACAAACACAAAAATATTGGCCAAATGGAAGAGATAAAATTCAAATAGAATTCGTTTCATGTGAAAGACATGTAGTTCAAACACTTGAAATTATAAAGTCAATGGTGTGTGCAATCACCTTTATCCATATTATATGCCTAAAATGACATGAAAACTTGATAAAAATATAAAGTCTATTAATATGGCTTATTTGACTATATGTATATGACAATCCTTGAAGGATTTAAATTTCTTAAAGCATATTGAATTCTTGGTCATGAAGTACTACATCCTAAGTACAATTTGTGCACATATATATTTTGCTATAACTATAAGCATGATACTACGATAGCAAGAGTCTTTATCCCTATGCGAAGATATTGAAATGACGATTCTAATAAGATCATATGAAGACATTATATCCTTATCGGAAATGATGATTTCAAGGTACAATATATTTTCAAGTTAATATGGCTGGTTTGTATCAAATCTTTACCAACTATATTTTGAAGATGTTGCACAAGATTGGAATAAGGCTCAAAGATGTGAATCGATTGTCTCATCAGGGGTAATTAAATATGTGTTATACTCTTTTTCCCTTACAAGGTTTTATCCTACTGGATTTTCCTTGCGAGATTTTTAATGAGGCAACCAAAAGGCGTATTGCTAGATATTTGTACTATTTTTCCTTCACTAGAATTTTTTTCCATTGTTTTTGTTTTAGTTAATATTTTAACGATGCATATTATCTGTTGAATAGACATTCAAGGAATATTTTAAGATGAATGTCTATAATTTAGAGAGATCTTAGGGTTTGTTACTTGGTAGTTAAGCCACTTTTCCCCTATAAATAGAGGTGTTCTATTCCATCATAATCCATCCCAAATGAATAAAAATTATCTCTCTACTTTTCTCTACAATACCCTTTCTTCTTCTCTTATTGTTTCATAACATAACACTTTTAGTATGTATTTTTCTTAAAACTAAACTAGTATCGTGTAAAGATACAACATAAATCACTTAAATGAATGTTATTGCTATAAGAAGTAACTGCAAACTAATTTCTCTGTATAGTTAAAGAACGGTCAAGATCAAAAAATACGAAGGGCGAATCCGCATTTAAATTGATGGAATCGGTAATTTAAGAAGGCAAATCACAGTACGACAAATATTACCGTAATTTTGGAATACCATCTTTTTTTTTAAATCCACTTGATTACAGAATGCATTTATAATTTCATATTGATGAATTATAAGTTGAAAACAAAAAAGAACTATGTAAGATGTCAAATGTAGCAAAGAGAACTCTGTAAGGGTTGAAGGATTTAAGGCATGTAATTTTAGGCCCCGTTGGCTATAAGATAATATTTCAGTTTGCAAATATTGAAGTTTAGTGTATGTAAACTAATTTGACCGTCATCATTTGCAAATATTGAATTCAGTATTCAAATTTATGGTGAAATATTGAAAAACTTATTAGATAAATATTCAAGTGAATATCGAGCCGGGATAGTTTGTAGTGCATATGTATAGGAAATTTAGAGATCAAAGTGTACAAGATAAAAGTTAGCAACTAACTTAACCAATTAGCAGTATTAATAGTGGTAGTTAGAGGCGTCTGTATAGAACTTTTACTCTCTTCTTAGCTTCTCATTTCCAGTTGATAATGGAGAAATGGAGTTCTCGATCATCTCTCTCATCTCAATTCAATACATGTCATCTTCCGTGGAAAGTTAATATGGTATCAGAGTGCTTGATTTAGCTCCACTGTTAATTCTCCTCTATCAATTCCATAATTTCGATCTTTGATTTTAAGCTCCACTTCGTCGGTGATCGTCATCTCGAAGATAGGGTTTTCAATTTATAGCAGAAATGGCAATTGATGAAGGAATGAGTACCGAGACTGTGCTAGGGCACATCCATTCTCCGTATTCGCAACATTCGAACACGCTGGGGGAGCATATGATCGAATTCAAGCTAATAGGGACTGAGAACTTACAATCTGTGGTCTAGATCTCTGAGAACAAGACAGTTTACGAAGAACAAAATTTGATTCATTGACGGAAGCTGTAAAATGGAGTACTTTAAGAAGGATTTGCATAATCAATGGGAAAGATGCAATGCATTTGTACTATCGTGGATAATGAATGTTTTTACCAAGGAGCTCTACATCACTATGGTTTATGCATCTTCTTCATACAATGTATGGAGGGAACGTATGACAAAAGGAATATTTCTAGGATCTACGATTTACATCAAAAAATTGTAGCACTAAAGCAAGGGTTGGTACTAGTATCCATTACTATTCAAAATTGAAGGATTTGTGGGATCAATATGATCCAATGACACCTACTCTTTCATGTCCATGTCCTGAATAGAAGGTGTTTCTGGAACATATTCAATTACAACGCCTGGTATGATTTTCCAGTGGTCTAAATAAGTCATTTTCTCATTCAAAAGGGCAGATAATGCTAGTGATTCCAACTCCAAACATCAATGAAGCCTATGCGATGGTTGTGCAAGATGAGAATCAGCGAGCCAAGGCAACTAGCATTAGTAATTTGGAGATAGGAGCCCATACAATAGTATATAACACAAGTCATGGAGCAAACACAATGTCTTCCAATGCAGGTTATGGAGCTAATGTTGTGTCTTACAACATAGGGCAAGCATTCAATGGGGGCTACAAGCAAAAGAATCGGTTGTATTATGACTACTACTAACCAAAAGGTCATACTAGGATGTATGTTACAAGTTGGTTGTTTATCCTGCATAATTCAATCCAAAGAAGAAGGCTTTTGGAAGGAATGTGACTGCAGCATACCATGTGCAGATGGACAAATCTAAATCCCCTGATGAGCAGAAGGAATGTACAAGAAGTGCACTAGCAGGATATTTCTTCACAGATGAGAAATATCATCAGCTTGTTAAAATGCTTAATCAAACCAATATTTCAGTTGACACAACTGCTCATTCTAAGATTACAGGTATACCACTATCACTTCTAAGTATGATCAAGGAAAATAGGTGAATTATAGACTCAGGAGTTAATAATCTGTGACGACCCGGCCAGTCGTCTCATGAGTTATCGCTTCGTTTCCTCTATTTCTACTTCCTTATGCTTCGTTATCCGTGTTTTGTGGTATCGGGTTGGTCGGATCGAATCCGAAATGATTTGGTAAGGTTTGAGATACTTAGTCTCTTTTAAGGAACTTTAAGTTGGAAAAGTCAATCGGATATTGACTTATATGTTAGAGTGCTCAAATGTGAGTTCTGATGATTCGATTAGCTTTGGGAAATGATTTATGACTTAGGAGTGTGATCGGAAAGGGTTTTGGAGGTCCGGAGTATGTTTAGACTTGAATTGGCAAAGTTGATATTTTGGCCATTTCCGGTTGATAGATGAGATTTTGATATAGGGGTCGGAATGGAATTCGAGAGTTGCAGTAGCTTTGTTATGTCATCTGGGATGTGTGTGCAAATTTTAGGTCATTCGGACGTGGTTTGGTTGTGTTTTTTATCAAAAGCAAAATTTGGAAGATTTTTAGAAGCTTAGGCTTGAATCCGATTAGTTTTGGTTAATTTGATGTTGTTTGAGGTGTTTTGATGATTGGAACAAGTTTTAATAAGGTATTAGGATATGTTTATGTCTTTGGTTGAGGTCCCTGGGGCCTCGGGTGAGTTGCGGGTGGTCAATCTGATCATTTTGGAGTTTAGAAAATTGTAGAAGTTGCAGGTTCAGCTGTTGCAGGGTTTTACTCTTCGCGTTCGCGAGTGGATCCTCGCGTTCGCGTAGAGTCAGTGGTCGTCAGTAGGATTTTGGCCTTCATGTTCGCGAAGGGGAGTCATGCATTCACGAAGGTTTGCGATTGGAGGCATCGCGTTCGCGGAAGATAAGTCGCATTCGCGTAGGGTCTTTTTGGAGCAGTTGGTTTGGGGTCAAGTGTTCATCGCATTCATAGAAGAGTGAACGCGTTCGCGAAGGGTAAGGTTGAGGAAAGAATCACTTTCGCGATGGTCATGTCGCATTCGCATAGATGAAAAGTTGGTCAAAGTAAGTTTGTGCTTCGCAAATGCGAGGGTTTGACCGCGTTCGCGAAAAAGGAAATTCAGGCCTGGGCAGAATGTTTTTAACTCGTCTTGTTCGCGATTTTGAGGTTTATTTCCTCCATAGTTGGCCATTTTGGGAGATTTTTGAAGGATATTGAAGAAGTATTCAAGGGGAATCTTTGGGAGGTAAGATTCTTGGACTAAAAACTCGATTATTATGTGAATTCCACCTAGAAAATCATGAAAACTAAGCCTAAAATTGAAGAACTAAGGCTTGAGAAATTAGACTTTTGATTTGGGATTTGAAGGACCATCTGGGGTCGGATTTGAGCACTTTTTATATGTATGAACTCGTGGGGAGATAAGAAATCTATTGATGTAAAAATTTCTAAATTTCGAGACGTGGGCCTGGGGGTCGAGTGTGAAGACTCGACCCGTCGTCTCATGAGTTACCACTCCATTTCCCCCATTTTCTACTTCTTTATGCTTCATTATCTGTGTCTTGTGTGATCGAGTTGGTTTGGAGAGGTTTTGGTAGGAAATGAGACACTTAGTCTCATTAAGGAAAGCTTAGTTTGGAAAAGTCAATCGAACATTGACTTATATGTTAGAGGGATCGGATGTGATTTTCGATGGTTCGGTTAGCTTCAGGGGATGAATTGTGACTTAGGAGTGAGATCGAAAGTGGTTTTGGAGGTTTGATGTAGAATTAGGCTTGAATTGGCGAAGTTAGTATTTTGGCAATTTCTCGTTGATAGGTGAAATTTTGATCTGAGGGTCGGAATGTAATTTCGAGAGTTGTTGTAGCTTCGTTATGTGATTTGGGATGTGTGTGTAAAATTTCAGGTCATTTGGAGGTGATTTGGTTGGGTTTTTTATCAAATGCGTGTTTCGGAAGTTTTAGAAGAACTTAGGCTTGAATTCGAGGTAATTTGATGGTTTTGGTGTTGTTTGAGGTATTTTGATGATTGGAACAAGTTTGAAAGAGGTTTTTCCAGGTGTTGGTGCTTTTGGTTGAGGTCCCGGGGGCCTCGGGGTGATTTCGGATGGCTAACGGGAAGTTTTGGAACTTGAGTGATTGCAGATTTCTTTGCTGCTTCTGGTGTTTTCGCATCTGCGGCTTGGGGACCGTAGGTGGATGTCGAAGATGCGGAAGGAAAGGCGCATATGCGGTTTTAAGAAGGAGAGTCAGGAACCGCAGATGTTGTATGGGGACCGCACCTACGGAGTTGCAGATGCGACCATTTGACCGCATAAGCGGTTTTGGGAGTGAAAGGTTGGGACCGCAAATGCGATGGGGTGCCCGCACCTAAGGAGCCGCATATGCGGCTGGTGAACCGCAGATACGGATTTGGGCCTTTAATGAATTTCCGCAGAAGCGGACTTGTAACCGCAAATGCGGTACCGCAAAAGCGGTGGAGGGGTCGCAGATGCGAAAACCCCTAGGCAGAAGGTGTATATTTCATCCTTCGCGATTTTTGAAGGGTTTCATCATTTTTAACTTCGGATTAAGGGCTTTTGGGCGATTTTGAAGGGGGATTCAAGAGAACATCGATAAGGTAAGGGTTTTTGACTTAAAGCACAATCCTATGGTGTCATTTCATGAATTGAGACTAAAAATTTAAGAAATCATGGACCAAAAATGGAGGTTTAGGGATTGAACTTAAGAGAGCTAAGATTAAGAATTTCAAGGGCCGATTGGACTCCGATTCTTGTGTTTTTTATATGAATGGACTCGTGGCAAGATAAGGAATCCGCTGATGTGAAATTTTTTTAGTTTCGAGGAGTGGGTCTGGGCTCGAGTTTTGCCAATTTCGAGATTTCTAATTTTTTTTGATTGTTTTCGCTTGGGTTTTATTCCATTAGAATATTGTGACGTATTCGCTCTGGTTTTGGTCATATTCGACGACTGAGGAGGCCGATTCGAGAGGCAAAGGCATAGCGAGCTAGAGTTTTGGCTGGTTTGAGGTGAGTAATGATTGTAAATGGTGTCCTAAGGGTTTGAAACCCCGGATTTGCACAACGTAATGCTATGTTGAGGTGAGACACTCGCTGCATGATGAGCGTGGGGTCCATTATTACTGGGGATTGTGACTTGGCCCATCCCATTTGATGATTCTATTGTATTTTTGACTGAGATTTAATTTGTATCATTATGATTTGGGCTAGTTTCCATGTTTCGGGCCTTGTGCCGACCTATAGAACCCTTAGAGGCCTTTGACTGATTCTCCTCACTTTACTTGTTGAAAATCATATACTCAGTCATGTTCTTCTATTTGCTTAAACAATATGAACCGGTTTTATCAATGCTAATCCTAAATGAGAGAAATATGTGGTCTGAGATCCCTACCTTATATTATTGTGTCCTAAAATTACTGAGAGGGGTTAAGAATCCAACAGTGAGGATTATATATATGTGTTATGGATCGGGCTGCATGTTGCAGCAAATGTTTATGTGGATCAGGCTGCGTGCCGCAGCAATATAGAGCTTGGGCTGAAGGAGCCCCTCCCGGGGTCTGCAGATCCTCAGTGAGCGTAGTCGATTATTTATATGGATCGGGTTGTGTGCCACAGCGATGTACGGATCGGGCTGCACGCCGCAGCCGTTATTTTGTTTTCGGTAATTGTGAGAGAAATATATTGTTACTATGTACGAGGAACGGACGTATACTTGTTAAATACCAGATAAACTACATGAAAGAAAATTCACTTGACTTATTCGCTATTTTGCTGTTTTGAGTTGATTTACTGCTTGATATAGAACTGCTTAGTGCCTTTACATGATTTCTTACTGTCAGCCATTATTTATGATTATTACTCACTGGGTCGGAGTACTCAATTATTTATGATTATTACCCGATTCCTCCTTCTATCTTCTTTACTTTCAGTATTCTAGACTATCTCTGTTTTAGGCTGATTTAAAGACTTGTAATAGAGGCTCTTGACTTGTGACACCGGATTTATATGGGCTATGCAATAGGATTATTATTTGAAATTCCGCATGTTAAACTCTTATTTCAGACTCCTAGTATTATGACTTGGTAATTTATCTGTGTTAGTTAATAATAAACTGTATGAGGATTAGGTTAACATTGTTAATTGGTCAGGCTTGCCAAGAAGTGTGTTGGGCGCCATCATGACCGGGGTTGGGATCGTGATAAGTTGGTATCAGAGCCTAGGTTACTAGGTCTCGCAAGTCATGAGTTGGTATAGTAGAGTCTCGCGGCTCGGTACAGAGACGTCTGTATTTATCCTCGAGAGGTTGCAGAACCTTTAGGAAAACTTCATATTCTTGAAATTCTTGTCATGCGACTTTGTTGAACCGAGAACTGAACTTCTAATATTCTATTCTCTCACAGATGGTGAGGACACGAGCTACCGGACGAGGTGGACGACCATCAGTGCCACCCACTGAGGCCACCAGAGGCGGTGGACGCGGTCATGGTCGTGGCAGAGGCAGAGTAACGAGGGTAGCATATGTTGATCCACCAGCTGCCCCAGCTCCGGATCAAACTCCAGCAGCACCAGTTTAGGCACCAGCTGTGCCCATTGTGATTCTGGGTCTACAGGAGACCTTGACACAGATCTTGATAGTTTCCACTGGCCTGGCTCAGGCTATTTCAGCACCACATCTGCAGCTACTTCGCAGGCCGGGGGAGGCAATCAGACCTCCGATGCTCGCACACCTGAGCAGGTAGTGTAGGGACTACAGACGCCAGAGGCACCTCCAGCTCAACCGGTTGCACCAGTGCAGGAGTTCAGGGTTCCAGTTATGCCGGAGGATGAGCAACATCGTTTTGAGAGGTTTGGTAGACTCCAGCTTCCAACATTTAGTGGTGCTGAGGGCGAGGATGCCCAGGGTTTTCTTGACAGGTATTAATGGATGCTTCGTACGATAGGGATTCTAAAGTCTAGTGGTGTGGCATTTACAACCTTTCAGTTTACTGGGGCTGCCTTCACTTGGTGGGAGGCGTATAAGAGGAGTAGGCCGGTTGGTGCAGCACCCCTTACTTGGCAGGAGTTCTCCACTCTATTATGTCACGCCCCAAAATCCGAGGAGCGCGACCGGCGCTCAACCGAGTAAACTCGACCGAGCAAGCATGTTAGGTCTCATTCTACCCAAACTAACTCATGAATAAATAGAAGATGGACTCCATTAATCAAATTATATAAACATATCATTAACGATTTCCATTTCATTTTCATTAGCAACTTCATTTGCCACTATAAAGATATTACAAGTTGTATACATCATTGCCAAACATCAATATTTTTGTTTTAATTTCCAATACCCGACACTACCCACAACCTGTCTACGGAGCCTCTAAATACAACTAAAGAATAATATGGAAATGCCAGCAAGAAGGCTCCGGCTATACCTTACATAAATACCAAAATAGACTCCGGAAGAAAAGCAGCATGAGCCACGCAGGGCCCCAAGAGGAAATGGGCTCACCAATACAGCTGACGGAGAGTGGTGGAGGTGCTACTATCGGTGGACTGGAGTACATGCCATAGAACCACCTACAATCATAACACATTCCCGGCAAAAAGGACGTCAGTATATTTGAATTGTACTGGTATGTATGAACAAACTTTACCCCAAGTAAAATCAAATAACACACAAGTAACACACATCAATTGAATCAACGATCAAATGCTCGTGAAAGAAACAATCAAAGCCAAACAAGTTTCACAATCTCTCCTTTTTCCCTTCAACATAATCACATCAATGATTTCACAATTTTCTCATATGCTCATTTCAATAGTGATTTCGATCACTTTTCACCCTTATTACCTCGACCACCCTTATCACCACAACCCACACCTTATTACTTCGTGTTACGGAGTGCAACCCGATCCCACCGAACAATCACAATTCACAAACAACACAACAACAACAACAACAACAACAACAATTCACAAAGAACAACAACAAGAATTCTGAAAGAACAACCACAATAATTCACAAGAATTTCTGTAGCCATCAATACCATTTCCATCATATTCAACAGCTCATATGTATTTTATGTCACAACGATAATTTCCCACGACAAGCCATATATGTTATTACCACAGTTGTTCCAATTGCATAAATTACTATTTCTTTCCATCATTTGTTACACAACTCTTACCACACAAACACATTCACACACCCACATTTGGTTTGTTACCATTTACTTGCACCATCATATCGGAAGACTTAACCAACAACGTTCAAGGCACATTAATCACAAGAATTCACAAATAGTTCACATAAGTAAACACATACTTCCATGTCGACATCCTCAAGCTTTTACAAACTTTGCACATAACAAGATAGGCACATCAAATCACTTCTCACAATCACATATAACTTGTGATATGGAAATCGACTAAGGCAATCAATTTACATATTTTCATACAAGGAACATATACCGTATGCTCGTCACAACAAGGGGATTCTACAAGAGTTAAAGTTAGTCATACATACCTCAAATACGCCCCTTAATGACACTATAAGGATCCAATACAATTAAGCAACTTCAATCTACAATACAACATTCGATAGGGCTAATATTAGTAATAAATTCCATAACTTATGCCATTTAGGCATATTATCAAATACCTTGTAGGTATAGATATTTACACCTCATAACTATAGTGTTGGTTCATCCAACTATCACCATTAACCAACAATTCACCCTACCATCATTCCTAACCAATTTATAACTTCCAACAACATATATATACGACCATTCATTCATACCCAACCATCAACCTTCTTAATTAACTCATTTCACAATCTCTACAACCAACACAACCTAGGTTAGGCACTTATGGCTTTCAATCATCATCCCATGAGTTCTAATGTATCTATCATACATAAATAATCACCATAAAGTAGTTGGAGATGATAGACATACCTCTTGTAGTAAGAATTTTAAGAATCCCCACTTGTGGTGTTCTTGATAATTTCAAGGATTTGAATTGAAATCTATGGATTTTCAAGATCAATCCATGTTAATATAAGTGTTTAGGAGTAGTAATCAACTCAAAATACTCCAAAAATCTTACCTTGGATCATAGAAATGAAGAGTGGGACGGATCCCTCTTGAGAGAGCAAGCCCTTGCTCCAAAAATGACTTGGGAACCCTCTATACCCGATCTTGGGGTATTTAGAAGCCTTCCACTAGCGCGGTCGCGCACCTGGGCGCGCTAATATGCGCGTCCAAAAGCAGAATACTTCGCAATATGCGCGTCCACTAGCGCGATCGCGCACCTGGGCGCGCTAGTGACACATGCCCAGTAAAATGGTCATAACTTTCTGTATACACCTCCAAATGACGAACGGTTTGTTGCGTTGGAAACTAGACTCAAAGGGCTTTAATTTGATAGGTTGTTCATCACACAACTCCTTATATAACTGGAGATATGATCGTCCAAAGTGAGGTCTTGTGCGCACTCATCTACAACTTTCGTGTAATATTAAATTTTCCAACTTGGCTTAGACTTAGGCCTCTCCTTAGACCCCAATTCACTTCTAATATGACTTATACGCTTATTAACATATCCAATTGATATCCATCATATCATAAATCCTCATTTGCACACGAAATAAAATAATTTAGCCTACCTTGGCACGACGATATCTTAAATTACTCGGAAAAAAATTTCCGGGGCCTTACATTCTCCCCCCCTTAGGATCATTCGTCCTCGAATGAGGATTGAGGTCCGTTCACTAGCCATCCTTATGTAACTTCAGCTTGTTCACATCATGAAATATATCAATAGCCCCGAATTTGGCTAACTCCATAAATTTCCGAAAATTTCGCCAGAGTTTCCTTTGTAATTAGGCCTATCTACCTGTCAGAGAGCCCCCGAAACATATTTCCAAGACCATTACACAGTTTCTGTTATCCCTACAACTGGTATACAATTCATTCCCTAACAACTCGTACATATTCATACACTTTAAACAACTTACAATTAGCTCGTTCTCTTTACACCACAAATTGCACCTGGTTCAATCAAGGTCATTTACTTGCACAAAACTGGGTTACTTCACAATTCAATCACTTTAACACGTCAAAAACTCTTCAATTAATCATTACCAATCTACACTATCATTAATCATTTACCTACCACATAAGTTTCACAAAATTGTTCATTTACTTCAAGGGTTGCACGTTACCCAAATAGCATCGACATTTGAAATTTGGCACACATTGGGAAGTTACAACAATAAGGCAATTCGGGAAAAATGGGGTGCCTTTGCACAAATCTGGACACTACCTCAAATTTCTTAAAGACAACAGTTCGCACGATCACTACTAGACTTGTTCGAATAGATGAGGATATTTCTCTTTTATTTATTTTTCCGCTTCCCGTGTGGCTTCCTCGACTTACAATTTTTTTGCCGTAACACATTTACGGAAACAATCCCAACCTCCAAACTTATCTAAAAGGATGACATCTAGATACCTCGCATAAACTAACTATCCATCAACTTCACCTTCAATAATTTTCACCGGAATGATACACAAAGGATCTCCAACTACCTTCATTATCAACTCACATAAAATCTTTAGGGGAGAGTATTGAGAATAACCCCCTTCAACTTCCTAAACTCTAAATCTCTACATGAATGCCCATGCTAAACCTTTGATGACCTTCCACAATTACTCTAAGATGTGATATCATAAACTGACAATAAAATTACCTATCGAATATGTGGGATCACACGGGGATACCAATAGATCTAATACAGTAAAGAGCGATGGAGTCCAAGATTTGGCTGGAATTATTCAAGAATCCATTTAGGCGCTGAGCAGAGTATTCCATGAGGTTATCTGCTTGGAAATAAGAACCATTAAGGAGGAATATTCAAGTACATGACCCAGTCACCTCCTGGAGTGTAGGGAAAATCCAGTTATCAAGAATGAGAATATCCTGGCACCTTGAATGCGATATGGATTTCAAAACACATGAAGTTGAATCACACTCTTAATGTTAACTGACACAAGGAATCCACGCCACAAGGTCATGAGGATGAAAAGAAGTTGAGCACTTATGAAATTATCACACTTCCAACAGCTTACCCCTTCCTGATAATTGATACTATATGAGAGAAGTAAAGATACAATAACTTGTCTTCCAATCAATATGCTCATTATATATGCAAAATCTGAAGGCATCTAATCTCAACCTTTCACGGGTGAAACCACATAGCTAGGAAATCTTAATATTAGGACGAAATCATGTATGGGTTAGAGGGGTTCAAATGATTAACATGATACTCCGGGGAGAAAGAGAAATAACACTCATATCCAGTCCAAGAAGGTGAAATACCAAGGGTAGCAAAACTCCCCGCACATGACACGACATAG
>MDKF010625760.1:0-14795 GCA_026770625.1 Nicotiana glauca
TATATCATCAAAACAACATAAAAATGTGATTATTTAGGGCGTGATTATAGTCAAATTCACCTATTATCAGTATGCTAGGCCGATAAACTGCCCGACAAGAGTTAAACCGATACCAATCCGCCCGATATCTTATCGGATGGCTAACGGATTAATACATTTAAAAGTCGATAACCGTTAAGAGTAAATAACCGCCCAATCCGCCCGAAAGGAGTCCTAATTAGGCATAAAGTAAAAAAAAATCTAAAACTTGTGATAGTAAACCTATCATAATATTTATGTAGCTATAGAAGCATTCTAATTAAGATTCTAGCATTCTTATTAAGATTCTAGATTAACGGTTTCCTTATTAAGAATGAGTTTATTCTTTTCGAAGCTTACTAAATAAGAAATAAGTTCGTATAAATTTAAACGGAGGGAGTATATCTTTTTTGTTTAAATTATTTGATTTGATATAAATTAGAGGTAAGTTTTATCGTGTTTATATTGTGTGTTTATTGTTTTTGGTTGGGTGTATGTTATATATACAGATATATGAAGAACTTTTATCATACGTGATCAGCACCTTCGCATATGCGAAAAGCAAATTCTCCCTATTCAGCTCCTCCTCTGAGCGATCGCAAGCATCGCACGCGAACGAGAAGACCGGCTCCACAATACTCCACGATCGCGACTACCAGTCCGCAAATGCGATGTACAAAATACAACCAACCAAAATTTGTGAGAAGCCTGAAGTGTTGAATGAAACAACCTGGGAGGATGGACCCTACCAAAAGAATCCCTGCCTTAAGACGAGGCACCATTAAAACCTACCAGAATGACGAGGCCTCTTGTCAGACCCCTGACCGTTCCCCTAAGATAGAACCATCTCAACCCGCCTGGCCACATTGGCCATATCCTGGAAAGAAATCTCGCTCCCTGTCTCCTCAGCCATCTGCAATATGATAGGCTGAGCGAGTCCCTCAATGAACCTCCTCTCTCTCTCTCTCTCTCTCTCTCGGTGGGGAGTATAAGAAGAGCATGACGAGCCAAACCAATAAACCTAGTCTCGTACTGGGTGACAGACATAGAACCATGTTGAAGATGCTCAAACCGCCTGCGGTAGTCCTCTCCCTGAGTGATAGGAAGGAACTTCTCGAGAAATAGATGAGAGAACTGGTCCCAAGTTAAGGCAGGCGACCTAGCTGATCTAGTCAACACAAAATCATTCCACCATCTCTTGGCGAACCCTATCATATTGAATATAACAAAGTTGACCCCATTAGTCTCTACTATCCCAATGTTCCGCAACACCTCATGGCAGCGGTCAAGATAATACTGGGGGTCCTTAGAAGCTGACCCATTGTAATGAACTGGGAAAAGCTTTGTGAAATTATCCAACCTCAACAAAGCCTCAAAAGACATAGATGATCCACCAGCGGCCTGAGCCAAAACAACTGGCTGAGCTACTCCCACCGGCTGAGCTACTCCCACCGGCTAAGCTACTCCCACTGGCTGAGCTTCTAGAGTCTAGAACTGAGGAGCCATCTGCTCTAGAGTGTGGGTAGCGGGAGTCTGGGCTCCTCCCCCAACCTGGGAGACGACTGGTGCTACATGGAATGTGCCAGTTTAAGCAACACTCTCCAGAAGGCCCATTAGACGGACCAAAGCATCCTGAAGCACCGGGGTAGCGATGAATCCCTAGGGAACCTGGCCTGGCCCTGCAAGAACGATCTAAGTCAGAAATTCATCATCAAACTCCACCTAAGGCTCCGCTGTTGGTGCTGCTGCTCGAGCTCTAAACTGTGTCCTGCCCTTGCTTTAGCCTCTAGCACGACCTCGACCTCATCCTCTGCCCCTTGTAGGAGCTACCGTTGGGGGCTCGGGTTGCTGATCAGCTGATGAAGCGGTACATGTTCTCGCCATCTACGAAAGAATAAAGTAGAACTTTCAATTAGCATTGAAAAATCAAATCGCACGATAGAGAAGAATAGACGTGAAGTCATTCCTAAACTTTGTAGCCTCTGGGGATAAGCACAGACGTCTCCATACCGATCCTTCAGACTCTATCAAGCTTGTCCGTGAATTGTTAGACCTAAGCAACCTTGTGCTCTAATACCAACTTGTACGACCCGGATTCCCCACCGTCAGGATCGTGCGCCTAACTCATGAATGCTAGGCAATCCAACAGTTACGGTTTTAACATATTAATCATTAACCAAAACAGTAATAAATAATAGTTAAAGCTAAACAGATATGAAGTGCGGAAATTTTATAACAATTCAAAACTCTATAACACGACTATCCCAATGATCTGGTGTCATAATCCACGAATGGCTAAGAATTTATACAAATACTAGTTTAAAAGAAATACATTTATTCTCGAAATGAAAAGAGAAAGAAAATTTAAGATAGAGGGACGGGGACTCCAGAGTTTGCGAACGCCAGCAGATCTACCTTGGGTCTCCTGTGGACTGAAGGCAGCAACCCAAACTCTACTCACGAGGTCCGGCACCAAAATCTGTATAGAAAGTACAAAGTGCAGTATCAGTACAACAGACCCATGTACTGATAAGTGTCGAGCCTAACCTTGAAAAAATAGTGACAAGGATAGGACACGACAACAATATAAACATGTGCAGTTAAATCATATACGAGAAAGTAATAATAACAGAAATTTAACAAAACATAACGAGAAGGGGAAACATGCTGAGGGGAATATCAAATTCTGACAGTAATACAGTAAATAAGCAAAATAAATATCATGCTTTGAACCAACAGAAATAATAACATAGTAACATGTGAACGGCATCACACTTCGTGCTTTTACTCTCGTCCTCACCATAAGAAACACAGAAATGGCACGACATCACCATTCGTGCATTAACTCTCTCATAATTATGGCACGACATCACCCTTCGTGCATTAACACTCACAGAATATGACACGACATCACCCTTCGTGCATTAACACTCACAAAATATGGCACGACATCACCCTTCGTGCATTAACACTTACCCACAATATCATGCGCGACATCACCCTTCGTTTTTTATACTTTTCCTCACCCAAATAATAGAAACAATAACATCCCGACTAGGGAATCAACAATAACTAATCTCGTTTCAACAGTTAACTTCACAATATGAATCTCGACTTGAGTCAATACTCAACCAACATCCAAAATAGGGAAGACTATAATAAAACTTGTTTAGCATGAAGAATTAACCAATTAAAGCATGAATAGTACGTATAAAGAAACACAACGGTCACAAGTATAAGGCTCACTCACATGCTATGACCCAACAATAACGTATAGATACTCGTCACTTCACCTATACGTCATACTCAACAACTAAACACGTAGCAAATAAGTTAACAACACCTAATCCCTCAAGCTAAGGTTAGCCATGACACTTACCTCGATCCCACAGCTAAAATCAAGCCTCAATTATCGCTTTACCTCTAGGTTCCACCTCCAATCTACTCTTATCTAGTCATAGTTAACTTAATAATATCAATTATCGCTAAAGAAATCAATTATGATGCAAAATTATGGATTTTCCAATATTTTTTCCAAAAAGTCAAAAATCGACCTCGGACCCGCTTGGTCAAAACTCGAAGTTCGGACCAACACCGGATTACCCATTCACCCCCGAGCCTGAATATACAGTTAGTATTAGAATCCGGCCTCAATTTGCGGTCTAAATTCTCAAATTTCGAAATTCATAAATTCTACCCAAAAGCATCCAATTTCACCATGAAAAACCTTAGATTTTGTGATGAAATCTTGTAAAAAGATGAGATAGATTGAAGGAAATGAGTTAGAAATCGTTTACCTATGATTTGGGGAAGAAGTACTCTTTAGAATATCGCTTCTTGAAGCTTAAGGTATGAAAATTTGAGAAATGAATTGAAAATCCCATCCAAAACTCGTTTTGAACAGTTATAGGTATCGCATTTGCGATCACAGGTTCGCAAATGCGAACTCACAAATGCGGCCAAAACTTGGCAAATGCGAAGCTTGGCCTGGCATGCTGTCTTCGCAAATGTGAACAATTGTTCGCAAGCAATTGCGACGATAAGCTTTGCAAATACGAAGGTCCCCTCCCAGCCTAATGATCGCAAATGCAATGATTTTTTGCAAATGTGATGCTCGCATTTGCGAAGTTTGCAGACCTGAACATACCAACAGTTTTTCTTAAGTTTCAAAACACTTTGTAGCCTATCCAAAACTCACCCGAACCCTCGAGGCTCCAAACCAAACATGCACACAAGTCTTAAAATATCATACGAACTTGCTCATATGATCATATCGCCAAAATAACACCTAAAATTATGAATTAAACACCAAAATACATGAAATTTTCAAGATAGTTTCAAATCTTATTTTCTCAACCAAAGGTTCGAATCACATCAAATCAATTCGTTTTTCTCCAAATTTCACAGATAAGGTTTAAATATTATAACGGACCTGTAACGGGCTCCGAAGCCAAAATACGGGTCCGATACCAACAAGTTCAAACATTATTCAATTTCCATAAACTATTATATTTATAGTTTAAAATTTTCTTCAAAAATTTATTTCTCGGGTTAGGGACCTCGAAATTCAATTTCGGGCATACGCCCAAGTTTCATATTTTACTACGGACCTTTCGCAACCGTCAAATTACGGGTCCGGATTCGTTTGCATAAAATATTGAACGAAGTCAATTTAAATTAAATTTAAAGGAAAAACTCAATATTTTTCTCAAATTTTCATATAAAGCTTTTCGGAAGCACGCCCGGACTGCACACACAAATCGAGGAGGAAGAAAATAAGGTTTCCAAGGCCTTGAAACACGGAATCAGATTCTAAAATGAAAGAGGACCCTTTGGGTCATCACAGTGAGGCACTTCGGAGACCCGGACTGAATTTTTCACATCCATTTGGGGATAAATATTATCTTGTTGATGCAGGATATTCACACATAAAAGGATATATGACTCCATATAAAGGGGATAATGTGGGATACCACCTTGCAGAATTTCGTCGAGGTGCTACACGACAATTGTGAGCACCAAATGGACATAAAGATATGTTCAATTATTTGCATTCTTCTTGCAGAAACATTGTAGAGCGAACATTTGGGGTGTGGAAATCAATGTGGTTTATTTTGCGAGATATGCCTTTTTATCATATTGACACTCAAAGAGATATCGTATTGGCTATAATGGCGATTCACAATTATATTAGAAAGAAATGTTAGGTGGACACTGCATTCCAAGAAGCCGTGAATGAGAGATATGTGCCACGTGTGGATCCTAATGTTGGAAGATCCACAAGAGTCAGCGTTGCAAATGAGGAAAATCAAGTAGATAATAATATTTGGATGGCAATTCGTGATCTGATTGCTCAAGATATTTATGACAGTTGAATGTTTTACTCTTATTTATTACAAACAATAGATATTAAGTGCTTGTTTCTTCTCTATAAACACTGTGTGCATTATTTAAGGTTTATCCTTAACTTTTGTTAATTTATACTCCATCATAACATAAATTATATTTATAAAAAAGATAGTATCTAATCATTTTTATAATTAAAATAACATGATAAATAGGTAGAATAAATTTTTTTGAAGAAAATAATGTTTTTAATAGTGTAAATTGTTATAAGGTCATTTAAGTCATTTTAACATAAAAAGAGCTTATCAGTACTTTTTAATCAAACGGTTTCAGCTGCTTATCATTAATTTCAGCACTTTTATCTAAATACGTAACTGCTTAATTTTTTTATCAGCTTCAACACTCAATAGTGCTTTTCAGCACCTAATGCGTATCAGCTACTCTAAATCAGCTAAGCCAAACGGCTCAAGTCTTATTGAGAAGGAAACTATTTACTACTGCTTTACTTTTTTTTCGTCACTGCTTAATGGACTATCTTCTTTTATTAAAATGAAGCAGTGGAAAAAATATTCCCTCAAATCACTACGAATCTGGTTCTTTAATTCATTATCCTTTCATATGTTATTTTCTATTTCTTTTTTGTTTTTGTTGAGGTAATTTCGTCAAACTAAAGCTGGTTTAATTTAATATGACAGAATAATCATAACAGTCAAATACTATATTATGTTTGTAGTCAGACTTTTCCTAGAATATTATCTAGGTTATGCAAAAAAAAATTATCTTTTATTTTAGAAAGAAAGGTTTGTTGTTTTCATTTTTGAAAGAAAAACTAATTTAAGAGCTTTGTGGTGTATACATGGTCTCTTATTAAGTTGTTATATAAACACTTAGGGGTCGTTTGATTTGAATACGACTTATGCCGGGATAAGGTATGCTGAGATTAGTTATGCTGTGATTAGTTATCCCAGTATTTTATTTTACCCACTGTTTAGTATGTAAAAATGCCAATTGCATAATTTCTAAGAAGAAGGTATAAGTTATCCTGACACTAATTACCCCATCATCTACAACGTATAAGTTATCCCGTTACTAATTTTAATCCCGGGATAACTTATACCAGGTTTGCTAACCAAACAAAATATTAAGGTGGTATTAATTTTTTATACCAACACTATACCTTCTTATACCTCATAATGCAGGTATTAGTTATGCATGTATTATTTACGCAGGAATAAGTAATGCAGGAATTAGTTATGCATATATTAGTCATGCATGGATTAGTTATGCATGTATTAGTTAGGCAAGGATTAGTCCTTGAGTAATGCATGTGAAATTCTAAAAAATGGGCCATGCTAATTATAGTGCATATAATTCTTTCTTGGGTTTTGATTGAAGTTTTTGCTATATTGTTACACACTTTATTTAGTAATTCAAAAATATCATAGCACAAGATTGTTATTTGCTGGAGAATACGGCAGTGAAAACTTTGCTAGAGAAAATGGCAACGATTTGTGGTAAATTAATAAGGGTAAATTTATCATTTTAGTATTTTATTTATGTATTACTAATACATGTATTAGTTATTTCACCTTCAACCCCGCATAAAATAATACACAGATTAACTCATAACTTATACATATATTATTTATGTAGAATTATAAAATGTCAACCAAACATGATATTAGTTATGCTGAATTTGGTACAAAATAACCAATAGCTACCAAACATGATTAAGAGGGTGTTTGGATTGACTTATTTTAAGCGCTTATTGGCTTTTAAGCGCTTTTTTAGTTTGTGTGGTGTTTGATAATGATAAAAAATACTTAAAAGCACTTACTTTTAAGCATAAAAAGTATAAAAATAAGCCAAAAGTTAGCTATTAACAACTTATGACTTTTGACTTTTAGCTTAAAAATTACTTTTTATAAGTCAATTCAAACACTCTCTAAGTTATATTATCCCTAATACAAGAATAACTTTTCCCTTAATCGGCTTACAATATTTCAATAATTATACAAATCATGCATCTTCTTAAAGTATCTTCGAAACAGTCAACACCTAACAGTCTTACTATTAATTAGTACGGTTTAAAATAATAAGAAATTTTGTACAAACGTGGGTTGAGAGAATTCTCAAGTATAACAGATTCCACGGTGAGAAGGGAATGAACCAGTCCTCAAATTCAGTCCTAATTCATTTGGACTAAAATAGTCAAATATTATCTGAGCCACCAAAGAGTCTTTTGAAAAGGAAAACATGCACGTCGGCGATCTATCCTTCTACCGTTGCCATCACACTTCAACAATATATGATATAACGAGTTGCGTACTCATGATTTTTTTATAAGTGGTGTCACTATTTTAATAAAAGGATCGTAACAGTCAAAAAATATTTTGTGGAGCCAAGGGAGTTCAAACCCAAGACCTCTCGCATAATACTTGAAGCTAACAACTACTAAACTACTAAGATGTTTTGTTGCAAGTGGTCTTTTAATAATTTTATCTTATATTTCTATTTTACTTATTATTTTTATATATATAAATAGTAAAAAATTTCGACGAAGCGGTGTCCCGTGACACCGCTTGCCACCATGTAAATCCGCCCCTGGATATAATGACTCGTCACTAATTAATATATTTTGGGATTTAAAGTAATGTACACTGACTGTTTAAAAGTTTTTAATAGCAAATATAGCTAACTAGTTTAACTTAGTATAACAATTTATTATTATTTTTATTAGGTTACCAATGTTTATCATAGAGAATATATTTTTGATGCATTGATAATTAATGTAAAAATTATCTAATAAACCGGGTTACTTATAAGATAATTATAGATAAATTTTTATGATGTGCATTAAGCGATAACTCGAGAAACAAATGTAACCAACCTTCTAATATGTTTACTATGTGTGTAACTATTATTACACAGTGAATGCATAAAATTAAACTCATTATTATAAGAGTATAAACTCAATCAGATATATCACCTATCAAGCAATTATACGTAAATTGATTGTGTAATAAAATTATTTGATAATTAACTTGATAAAAATGGTGACTAACATTATATTATTATTATAGGTTAAAATATACAGATAATATAAAAATATTTTAGACTGAAGAACTAAACTAGGATTTGTCATATTTTAAAAGTGATAGTATTATTTTGAATTCGCTGTGTACGTGCGTACGTACGACTCTTTTTACTGTTCAACGTTAAATATCAAAATCCCTTTACAATCGGAATTTTCAAATAGTTACTTATTACTTAGTCTTTGCTATATCCCAACTGATTCAAGCGTCTTTCTTGTTTACTCTCCGTATATAGCAATACCACTAGAAGCAACTCATTTACTATAGCAACTTAAGAAGTAGAAGTCAAAATGATTTTGAATCAACAAATATTAGTACTATCATTTTTTAGGTATTAATTATAAGTAACAATATATGACTTAGAAAAGTTGAAAAATGACAGTCAAAGGTGGGACAAGTCCTGCTTGTGCTGCATGCAAATACCAAAGAAGAAAGTGTTCTTCTGACTGTGTGTTAGCTCCTTATTTCCCAGCAAATCAGCCTAAAATGTTCCAAAACGCGCATAGGCTCTTCGGTGTATGCAACATTATGAAAATCCTCAGACAATTGGATGATGATGATCAGAAGGCGGACGCCATGAAATCCATCATCTTTGAGTCAGACATGTGGGAGAGATTCCCCGTCTATGGTTGCGTTGAGTACATTTGTCACCTTCGTCAACAGTTACAACTTGCCCTCGAAGAACTTCATTATGTCTATGCTCAACTCGCCCTCTACAGAGAACAACCACAACAACAACAATTAGCTTTACAGTGTGGCGTTACTTCTGAAATACCTTTTGTTAATGGGATATCAATGGGTCCATTTTTCACTAGTGAAGGTGGGCCAAAAACTAAGTTGTTGGGTTCTGATTCTTTATTTGACCATAATCATGCAATATTTGAATTTGGAGTTCGAGATGATCAACGAGACATTTCACATGAATATGAGAGCCTAATTAATCCCTTCAACAATATTATGGCTGATGATAGGCAATCTTATGTTGAAACCAAGGAAGCGTGTGACTCAAGGTATCTTTGTATTCTCTTCATTGATCTGTATGACTGTATTTGACTACACGGTGAATAGTAAAAGAAAATATCAGACTAATAGTTTAGAAGTTACTAGGTTTAGAGAGAAAATATCTCAATAGTATGAGTTAAAAGTTTGAATAGTTCAGTGAATTTTTTGAATGTTGTTAAAGATATATATAGAATAATAATAATATTTTTAAAGATATATATAGAATAATAGTAATATTTTAAAATTTATCTCAATATATAAAGAGTGTCATATTAATTGGTAGAAGGGTACATATAATACTAAATATTTTGAGATGTCTCTCCAACAATTACATTTTTCATCGCATTTGCAATTCGATATTATTAATTCTGCATCCAAAGTATATATATATATATAGTAACAACTTAAAAGTTAGTGGGCGTTTGCATAAGAATTGTAAAATTCAAGAAAAAAAGTGAAAATTATATTTGAAAATTAGAGTTGTGTTTCGACATGAATATAATTTTGAGTTGTTTTGAATTTTTGTGAGTGAGTGAAAATTTTGAAAAATAGCTTTTTAGAGTTTTTAAAATTTTCGGAAAATTTTAAAATTTATCTTCAAGTGGAAATTAAAAATGTTATAGCCAAACACTGATTTCGAAAAAAAGTAATTTTTTTTCAAAAAAAAGTGACTTTTTTTTCAAAAAAAAATAATGAAAATCTTAGTTTGATAGAGAGAATATCACATTTAATTCAAAGGATTTTGGTAGTTGTTAAACATATATTGAATAATAATAATAGTAAAATTTACTTGATCATGTGCAGCTCCGAATCATCTTGGAAGGATACACAATCTCTCGAGAATTTGTCTCAGAATGAGCTGAGGAATGCAGCTGCTTGCCTCAGCCTAACCAGCAAAGTTACCTTGTGACAACAATTGGCTATTATTGCAATTTTTTCTTCTTTGAACTTTGCTTTTACCATTTCCATTAATGTTCATATATGTGCGAGATTCCGTTTTACATGCATAAATAAACCGTCAAAGTATCTTCTAATTAATGACTCCGTCATTAATTCTTTAATATTCCAGTGGCACATAATAGGGTGTGCATTAGATTTATCGATTCGATTTTGACCCTTATCGATAATTACTTATCGATTATCGATTTGTACATATGCTTATCGTTATTGTTTCAATAAGATTTCGATTTTTTCGATTTCGATTTATCGATTTTTCGGGCTTATCGATTCGGTTATCGATTACACCAATAAAAAAATTTGCAGGGTTCAATGGAAAGTATATCGCTATAGACACGCCTAACTAATATGGACAAAAAAAAAATGCTAAAATAAGACGAACACACATGCAACGAAACTAAAGTAAGGGATCAAATGTACAACACTCCAACGGTATAAAAAAACAAAATATATTTTCACGACTAATTTGAACTCCATTCCCTTGAGCTTTAAATATGATCATTCCTTAAATATGATAGAGAAAATAATAGGGTTAGGGACTTAGGATAAAGGAAAGGGTATTATAGAATAAGGGTTAAAAAAATTAAAATTAAAATATTTTTTTTTATCTTTTTAGTATATCTTATTGTGAGCACGTGATTTTTGCCCTAAGCTAATTATTCCCAAAAATTCAAACAAAATAATTTTTTACAATTTTTATGAATTTTTGTGTTATTTTCTGGTAATTGTTGCATTTTATCTGTGCATTTTAGTTCATATGATAAATACAAAAAATACATTTGGCATTTGTTTGAGATTTAGTTTCATATTTTAGGATTAAGTAGTAGTTTAAATTGCTTGAAAATAAAGAAAATAACAAAAATAGCCCATTTTTGTATTTTTAGTTGTTAATTGTTAAATAGATTTTAAATAATTTTAGAAAATTAACTAGATTAGTTTGGCAAATAAATTAGGTTTCATTTCTAATTTTTGCATTTTTATAAAATACATAAAAAATACAAAAGTAATAAAAAAGAGATAAATAATTAAAAGAAACGAAAAGAGAAAACAAATTAAAAGAGGTGGTCTTCTAAAAGACCAAATTTGGGCCAATTTCAGTCAATTCCATAGCCCAAAACCAAGTCACCCCTGAACCAACCCAGGCCCAATCTCCCCCGACTCATTCCGGTCTAGGACGCCCAAAATGGCGTCGTTTTGGTCGATGCAATCTGGGCCCTTCATTTCCTCTGATCCAACGACTCTTGTTTATTCATGGACAAAATATAAAATTGTCCGAAAATCCATTAAACCTAAAAAACATATCCGTCTTCCTCGTACACCTCTCTGTGACTCCGCCGGAGTCGCCGCCGGCGATGACGCCACCACAGCCAATCCGCCCCAAATTAACACCCTGAAAACCCCTCGTCTCCCTCATTCCGAATCTACAAATAACTTCCCTCAAATCCCAGCCAAAACTTTCGAATCTTCAATCGAAAACTTTCCGGCCAAAATATTACTTCATCCTTTCACCACCAAAATTACACCCTAGATCCCTTTCCCCCTCCTCTATCGAACCCCCAAGGTTTCGACCCTCAAATTAGGCCGGAATTGTTCGAATATTGATTTGAAATTCTTCGGCCAAAACCCTAAATATTCCAAATCGTACCAAATGGGCACCATGCAACCCTCTCACCATCCTCATGAAGATTCCATCATCTAGAGCGTTCAAATATCATCGGAAATGGCCGAATTGAAAGATTTTAATTGGCCGGAGTTTTTTATCAGTAAGTCTGCTTTTCCTTTTGTGTTTTGTTTTCTTAGTTCTTAATTATTTTAGTTCGCATTGTTCTTTGCTGATTAGTTCAATATTCTTTCAATTTCTACATGATTCTTTAGCCTAGCTCAATCCGAGTTAATTAGGTTCATTAGAACAACTGTCTGAGTTAGTTTCTGCTTTATCGATTCTGTGTTTCTCATGTTCTAATTGACTGATTGAGTTTTAGTTTGTTTAATTTTTGGTTTAGTATGATTGAAGTTATTTTGTTTGATCTAGTTGCTGATTATGTTCTTCAGATTATATTAGCTTAGTTTAAACTCTTTTTAAACTTTAATTAGTTTAGTGATAGCTTAGGTTTAAAGGATTGGTTATAATTGTTAGTTTGTTTAGTGTTAGGGGGTTTGGGTCGATTAATTTTGGGTTAGTTTAAACAGGGGGTAAATTTCAGGGATAGTCAGGGGTGTTTGGGTAAATGGAATTAGACAGAAGTGTTGTAGACTGTACCTGAAATTCCTAGAACCTTTTAGGTAGGGGGTAAAGTTAGAACTTCAGAAAATGAGTGTACTTACTTGAGTCACAAGTCAATAAATAATGGGTAAAAAGGTGAAAGTAAGGAGGACCTAAAAGAAAAAGTAAAATATGATGTTCACCTCTTTGTTACCTGTAAAAGGCATCAAAATACCTTGATGAAGGGGTTAGTTTTTTTTTAGCCATCAAAAGATTCCTAAAAGCTCTCTCTCTCTAATTTTCAGATTTTCACCTGAAATTCAAATATTCAAAAAAACCAAAAACATTAGAAAATAGGAAAAAATAAAAAACAATCTACTGTTTCATTGCCTAATTAGCTCATTTTCGATTCCTACTTGAATCTCTCCATTTCTGCTCCAATTTCAAGTTTTCAAAAGCATTGGGAAGTATTTGGGTAACTGGTTTGAGTGGGTTTAGGTCTATTTGAGTTGGTTTTGGTTAAGTTTTACCTTAGTGAAGCTTCAGGCACATTTAAGTTCAGTTTCAAAGGCATTTGAGTGCATTTCGAGTCATTGTGCTGTTATTTGGGTCATTTGCTGTTGCTGTTGGTTTTTTTGTTGAAACTTCCTAGTTGCTTTGGGTTCAAATTACTCCTGTGGCTTCTATCAGTTGATTGCTGGGTATTAGCTGTGGTTATTGCTGCTGACTACTTGCTCCTTTTGTTCTATTTCAAAAAATCAAGTACATTTCGAGACCTTGATGTAGCCTCTCTATTGGACGTGGAATAAAAATAAAAATGAAGCAAGTTTCTGCTGCAGAATTGTAGTCTAAATAGCTCTGTTACATGTCTAATTTCTGTTTATGATTGTGTTGATTGGACTGTGATAAACTCGTACTTTTGAACTTGTGTGAATTATCATGTATTGAACATTAGTGAAGATAGCCTAAATTCATAATTAGCTGTGGTTGATTCCCTGTTTTACTTCATGCTAATGTGAGCATGTTAGTTCAGTCAGCTAGATTTGATAATTGACGCAGCGTTATACAGTTCACAGCTGACTAGAAATTCATTATTGGTAGTTGCATGTTGTTGTGAGATTTGACCTTCTGACTGATTAAATCTGCACTGGTTTTGGCTGGGATTCGATTTAGTTTGTCTGATCTAGTTTTAAATTTGGAAGTTTAGAAGTGGCTAAGGCAGGAACGATTTTAAGATAACTGGGGATTGAGTTGTTAATTGGGCTTCATGTTCACGAATCACTTTCAAGCAATCTCATTAGTTTAATTTTGGGGTGGTATTGATTTGACCCACTTTGAGAATAATTAGCCCATTAAAAGCGTATTTCAATTTGCCTACTTTTAAAATCTGAAAACGAATGCATTCACTTTCCCTGGCTGTAATTGTGAAACATCCTCAGGAAAGCTTGGAATAAAGTTGGTATGCTAACGCTCAAATAAATAGCTGGTTTGGCCAATTCAGGGAGTCGATCACGTGATCCTCCCCATGTGGTTCGTTTTCACTTGCCTGATTTGGGCTAAATGCAGGCCCAAAATCCATGGCTACTAAAATCTTGGCCGATGTATACACATAAGTGTGGCCTGGGCTCTTTGGGCCCAGGACTGGCTTCCATTTTGGTTTGAACCCAGGTTTGGATTCGAGGTCTGAGACTTATAATATTAATCAATTAGGACCCTTTTATTATTAGAGACGAATAAAAAAAATAGAAAAATCATAGTTCACTTTAGGACTGGACTTTAAATAATGAATGAGACGAGCCTCGCCGAACAAAACAAATAAATTGCGGGGCCTCTGTGAGCACGTGATTTTTGCTTCACGAAAATTACTCGAAAAGAAATCGAAAAATTAAAGCAAATTGTCTTTGAGTATAATTTTGAGAATTTTGCGTGAAATTGTGGATAATCATTTTTGTCTGTGAATGTTCATCTTGTTTAATTAATGGAAAAATACAAAAATACACGTTGCATGCATATTTAGGAGTTAATTGTGCATTTAGAAATTAATTAAACCCTGATTTGGTTTTAAAAAGGAAAATCACAAAAATATATATTTTTATTCTTTTTTTGTCATTTAAATGTGCCATTGTGTGATTTTATTTTAATTAAATGTTTTAACTTGTGTGTTAGTTATTGTT